>ML807671.1:82878-94524 GCA_009831015.1 Picea engelmannii
TTTATCTTCTTCATAGATTGAATTGTTAAATATAATTCTTTGCATAACAGGTTTCCCTTATTGCAGAGCTTTATAATCATAAGATTGTTATGATTTTCTTTTATGTCTTGTTTTTCCTGTAAAACACTTCAAGGAGCAGCACAACCAATCGTTTACGAGAAGCTTACAGACTAACTAGTGTGAGTTTCCTCCTCCGACCAGCTTAGAAGTCATCATACGCAGGGCAGACTTGGAGCGTTTTCAGGTCAATTAGTTTGTTGTTTACTATTTTCATTAAGTAGTTTAATTCATATATAAGCTTAATTAGATTTATATTAGATTGTTTAATTTCAGTAAATATATTAGATTGTTTAATTTCAGTAATGTTTATTTCTTTTTCATAAAATATAAAAAATCAAAAAGAGATCCTTGGCTGTCTTAGGGTAGAAAACACATGAGTTTTGCAGGTTTTAATTAAATCTGTAGGCTGTTTATAGTGTACATTTGTGAATAAGTAATATTACAGCTGATAATTAGATAGTTGATTTGAGTTATTATAATAGTAATTAGTAGATTGTATATAAAAGTTAGAATAGTTATATTTAGTTTTAGCTTAATTAGTAGTTTGTTTTAATTAGATTAGTGAGTTAATTTGTTTTTATTGTTAGTTAGTTTATTTTCTTTTATTTTAGTTAGTTTAGTTTCTTTTATTTATTTGAGTTTGTTTTATTTGTTTTGGTTAGATTACTTAGCTCAGATCAATTCTCTCTTTGGTTCTCTTAAAAGACCTTAGAGCGGCCAACGGAGCCGTTAAACTCATCAGGGTGGTCCATTCCAAACGGCTTGGGTTATTTAGACAACCCCGGACCGGTTCCACTCTCCCAGTTGACGGACTGTCAATTTCGCCCGTCAACACGTTCCTAGTTCCTTTCTATCAAGAACCTCCCATTCTTTGTCCTTCTTGGCCATCAAATTCTTTGTTATTCCTCCCAATGGTAGGAATAGATCCTTCTGGTATAAATAACCTTCCATATGCATCTTCCATAACTGGTAGTTTTGGCCATTATATTTCTCGACTCTAAACTTTCTGTCTTCCGCCGTTGCTCCCACCCGAACCATGAACCCTCTTTTCATGTGAGTTTCCTTTCACTTTGATACTAGTTGTTAGAAAAATAGGATCACAGAGAAATAAAATAAAACAAATGAAGAAATAAAACACACAAGATACATAATACAATAGAGACACATATATAGATGGTTCACCCAGTGTGGGCTACATCCACCAGAAAAATTTCTAGGTCCTTTATTTTTTTTATCCAACACAATGAAGAGATACGACCTACAAATCAACCACTGTAACTTCCTCTTATATCTCTCGCAGTCTCCTCTCTTAGAATACAACATTCACAATAATACACAACCACAATACAATTCTCTCATAAGAGAGGGTTTCCTTCTTGGGAAACAAAACCCTAAAAAATAACTTCTAGCATCATATCTGCGACTTTATAATGAACGGTCCATATTGACTACAAAATTACAATATTTTGTAAGGTAATTTTTCCCAATATTTATCTTCAAAGGCACTTCCCCGAATCCCCTGCCAGAGGGATAATTTTTTTTTTTTTGCCCCCCTGAACCCCCCTGGCCACAATTTTGGGGGTGAAATCCCCCCCACACCCCCCATTAGGGAATGGGGTTCAAGCACGACTGAAAAAAAACTCTGAATTAGGAAGATAATCAAGCTCCACAACCTACAATATCCCACTTGGAGACTGATCATAATAACTCCACTGCTGCTGTACCTGTTAGACTATAAACCACCTTGGACCTGAAAAATTTATCATCTTCACCTTCATGCTTGAAGACCAACTAAAACTGAGTAGGAACACAATTTCTCCCTGGTTACTCCCTTTGTTAACATGTCTGCATGATTCTGGCTAGTATGTATCTTTTTCAACTTCAAATGTCCATCTTCCAAGACGGATCATATGAAATGGTACCTTAGCTGTATATGCTTAGTACTTGAATGGAAGGTTGAGTTCTTTACAAGATTAATGACACTCAAACTATCACATTACAAACAACCATTCTCCTTCTTCTTTCCCAATCCCCCCATAAACCTTTGTAACCAAATCATTTCTTTACTATCCTCTGTAGTAGAAACCTACTCTGCTTCTGTTGTTGAAAGTGAAACAACCTTTTGTAGTTTAGAAATCCAACTTACTATTGTTCCACCTACAGTAAAAACATACTCTATGGTGCTCCTACTGCTATCTTTATCAACTTCCATATTTGAATCAACATATCCATGTAGAACAGTGTCTAGACCTCCAAAACATAATGCATGAGTAGAAATACCTCTCAAATACCTGAGAATCCACTTTAATGCCTCCCAATGTTCTTTACATTAATTGTTCATATACCTACTTACAACTCCCATTGCATGTGCAATTTTTGGTATTTTTCAAGCCATCGCATACATCAAGCTGCCAACTGGTGATGAATAAGGGACCCTGGACATGTATTCTATCTCCTCATGTGTCTTGGGACACATTTCCTTAGTTAATTTGAAATGGATGTCCAAAGATGTACTAACTGGTTTTTCATTCTGCATTTTAAACCTCTCCAACACCTTCTCTATGTACTCACCCTGAGACAATGTCAATTTCTGATTTTTCCTATCTCTTGTTATTCTCATACCAAGGTTTTCCTTTGCAGCACCCAAATCCTTCATCGCAAAGGAATTAGCTAATTTCTTCTTGAGCACATCTATATCTTACATACTAAACCCTGCAACAAGCATGTCATCTACATACAATAGCTATTGGCATGTTTACAGGAAGAGTGTACTTGTCATTGATGACAAGAACAACAACGATGATGGCAGATTGGTAGCAATGATGGAAAACATGAAAGTAATGATGATAGGAGGACGAGAACAGGGCACAAAGTTGGAGTTTCCAGATAGCCATAGGTTAACATGAAGGCCACAAGGAGCGTACACACGAATACTTAAAATCCATGAGTGTGCAGAAGGAATCAAGATCGGAAGGAAGTGTAAGCTCAGGAGAGTTAACGAATGAAGATCAAAGCTCAGAAGAGATGGCATGTTGAAACTTAGTAGGTGTGGCACGATGAAACTTAGATAAAATGAAGACCGTTGATGCACAATCTCCAGATCAACGACAAAGATGAATTACGGAGAGAGAAAGAAGAATTAAACTACTCACTAGTTACAATCCCTCAATCGGTCTAGATTGTCAGATCTCATAAACCCAAATATCGCCGAATGTGGTTTATCCAACAAATGATCACATCAAGTCAGATTAAGTCATGACGATTGGATGCGTAATCTCTAGATCAATGACATGGATATATTGTGGAGATCGTAAGGAGAATTAAATATTGTGCTATTTCCAATCCCACAATTAGTCAGGACCATCATATCTTATAGCCTCGAAGATCGATGATTGTTGTTGACTCACCAACAACGTACAACTTCAAATTACGGAGTTTGGGTGACGATTTAAATCACTCGCAAGTTGTGGTTCCGCAATCATCCTTGATCGTGGATCTTCTTCGAAGAGTCTTCATGACCATTGGATCATTTTAAAGTGGAAGGACATGATAAGCTAGAAAAGAAACATCATAGATAGATTGAGCCATTGATCTAAGAACATGATCGACGCACAACATTTAGTTTGGGTATAAATTTGTGAGGAGGTTACTGTTCGAGGAATATCACTTCGGAAGAATTAGAGACTTGAAAATTTGAATTACCCAAAGTCTCGAAGTAAATGAGGATCCACGTCAACAAGACTACATCAACAAGGACACGTGGTGCAATCAGAAAATGACAAGTGTCAAGTTGAATCGACATTTTAGGAATGTGCAAATCACGAATCTAAGTGACACATTGCAGCTAATTGGCTCATGACACGTCATCAAGTGACATAAGTAAGTGATGTCACTCCAGGATTTTTACTTCGAATCTTTTACCACAAACACTTGCCCAAATTCTCGAAGTACCGAATGCCGAAGTCCCGAAGTGATTTTGGGCCATCCATCATCGAGGAGGAAAGGTGGCACGAGATCCACAACTTCAGAAGTTTGTGGATAGGGAGAAGGTGAAAATTTTCGAAGACAAATCCCGACCGTTGATTGTCAAGGAGAAGTACGTGTCAGCTGATCTGATATTTTGGAGAAATCTCACTTCAATAATTTCCAGTTGAGACTTGAGAATTCCAAAGTCCAGAGATGCAAAAGGATCATAGCCATTGATCCGAAAGGGACATGCATTAGTGGATTGTCAGCTATGGGAAAAAGGTGATAGAGATAATGTTGAGATTTGGATTCTTCGAAGTCTGGAGAACCGAAGGAGATCTTGACCATTGATCGAGAAAGGATCCACAAAACTATTGATCTAGTTGAAAGGTCAAATACTCGAAGGAGATGAGGACCATCGATCTGTAGGAGGACACACATCAACAAATTGTGTACTCCAGATTGGAACACTCTGGGAAAAAGCAAAGGAAGGAAGAAAGTTGAGAGTTGAGACTCCTGAACCCAAAATACCTGAAGGGATTGTCACCCTTCGATTCGAGAAGACCACGCGTCGATAGATTGTGAATTCTGGGTGGAAGCACCACAGAGAAAGCGGAGTTTGAGAATTGAGACTCCTGAATCCCGAAAGGATAAATCGATCTCGTCCGTCAGTTTGGAGGGCCACATGTCACTTGTTCGTTAAGACTAAGGATCACACATAGATGGAGGAAAGAAGGAAATAAAGGAAGATTGATCGAAGCCGTTGATCGAAGAAATCTATCAGAGACCATGAGATCGACAATCATGCTCAATTGCAGGGCCAAAATATGCTTAGGTATTAATTTTTTGTAAGAGGGCCGCTATCAAAACCACGGTATCGCGAAAGGCATACATGGAGCTCTGTAGTGAATTGCGGGGCAAAAAGTAGGTTGCCCTCAAACTGCCTATGGATGCGACCGCAATTGCATGGTCATGTGAAGCTCATTGCCCAAGGTCATATCGAAGAAAAAATGGAGCTAGCGCTCGCTAGACCAAGAACGTGAAGTGCCTTTCGAATAGGCATATGGTCACCGCCGATGGTCATGTGAAGGAAGGGGCTTAGAAGCCAAAGAAGCCAAAAACAATTGACTGTAACTGTCAGAGAAGACAAAGAATTTCGACTGACAGAGAAGCCAAATATTCTCAGGATAATTGCTAGAGAAGCTAAAGAATCTTGTGATAATGGCTAGAGAAGATGGAGGGTTCGAACGATGATCAGGCAGAAGACTCGGCATGTGAAAGAGATGTAGAACAAAGAATATAGAGAGCTATTTTTGGAGTATGATGCATGTGTGTAGGAGGTGATGCAATGTATGATTTGAAGGGAAGATTAGAGACTCAATGAAAAGGATGAAGAGGCAACATAGAGCATAAAATTAATAAGAGAATATGAACAAGTGTGCACAAGAAGATGCAAGAAACATGAACACACTGATGCAGGTAGAGTAGATCAATGTAGTAGAACAATGATGAGACTGTGAATTGTAGCTTCCATCTGGTTACAACTAGAAAAACTAGGGTGGTAGGGTAGTGCAAGGGAGAACCATTTTTCTATCTTATACAGGTTGGTTTCTGTGTGACTGGAAGTTGGTTCTTCCATCTAGTTGGTGTTGGCAAACTCTGGGAGTTGGTGCTTTCTTCTAGTGGGTGCTAGAGAAACCAGAGGGTTGGTTCTCTCAACAAGTTGCAGATTGTTAAAGAAGAGGTTGTAGCCTCATTTTGAGTTGGTGCTCAAAGACCGATGATGTACATAACATAAAATACTACCTATCATTTGAAGAAGAAGAGGTTTTCTCCCTTTATGGGTTTCCTCATGAATATTTGTCTCTGTGTATATCATATGTGTGATTGATGTTTATTGTTTCTACTGTTCATGACTTGCATAATCTTGATGATCACTTGGAGAAGATTAATAATAGTTTAATAGGCATAAAATTGTTTAAGCACAGTAACAACTGATTCACCCCCCCTCTCAGTTGTCTTAGTATTTCCAACAATTGGTATCAGAGCCGGATCCTTTTATTTAAAGGTAGATCAATAAGCTTAAACATGACAAGTCATGAAGGAACTTCGACCAATAAGCCTCCTCTGTTTGATGGAACAAATTTTTCTTTATGGAAGGTTAGAATGAGAACATACATTATGGCCTTAGGTTCTGATGTTTGGGATGTTGTAGAGACTGGATATACAAAACCTATTGTGCTAGCTTCCAAAGATGATAAGTTAGAATTTAGCTTCAATGCAAAGGCAATGAATGCTATCTTGAGTGGAATTGCTGAAGCTGAATTTGTAAAAATAATGCAGCTTGATTTTGCTAAAGAGATGTGGGATAAACTCATTAGTAGTTATGAAGGAAATGAGAAAGTAAAAGATGCCAAAATTCAGACATATATATTGAAATTTGAACAACTAAAGATGAATGAGGATGAAACAGTTAATAAATTTTTCTTAAGAGTTGAGGAGATTGTGAATTCGATGAAGGCTTTTGGTGAGAAGATTTAAGACACATTTTTAGTTCAGAATATTTTAAGATCTTTGCCAAATAGATTTAATCCAAAAGTCTCTGCAATAGAAGAACTGAATGATCTTAAGACTTTGTCTATTGATCAACTTCTAGGAACTCAAACTGCTTATGAAATGAGGATTAGTAAGGATAAACCCACCTCTAGAGAAGCATAATTTAAAGCAAATAAGAATGAGGATTTTGAGCCTGATTAAATTGAAGCAAAATTTGTGAGAAGACTAAATAAAGGATCAAGAAAGTACCAAGTCAACTTTCCCTTCAAATATTTTAACTATGGAAATATAGGTTACTTTGAATATAATTTTCCACACAAGAAGAAGGACTAGAACTCTGAAGGTGAAGAGAAGTACAGATCTAAGAGATTTGGTAAAAAGAAAAGTTTATGTGTAAACAATGATGACTCTTCAGGAGACACAGATAATGATTCTTCTTGTGAAGATAAGGTTAATGAATTCATGCTTATGGCCAAAGAGGATTATGATAATAAAATCATAGGAAGTGATGTTAACGATGAAGAAGATGTGGTTGACTTGGAAGGAGAACTGACCAGTTCCCTAGAAGAAATTGCTAGACTTAGATTTAAGAAGAAAACGAAAAAACAATTGCTGATACAATTTGAGAAAGACAGTAAAAAACATGATGAATACTTTGCCTTTCTAAAAGTGGAATTAGAAGAGGCAAAGAAAATAGAGGAAATTATGAAACAACAATTATCAGATAAGAAGACAATATGTGAAGCCTTGGAATAAGAGGTAGTAAAAACAAGGAAAGAGATGGAGAAGTTTAAAACATTATATCTCCAGAATATTACAAGCATTAAAGCCTCAACAGAACTAAATGACATTCTGAGAAAACAAAGATCTCCTTTGTTGAAGATTGGTTTAGGCTATGTAAGTGGTTCAAGCAGAAAACAACCAGAAAGCAAAGAGCCAATAAAGATGATCAAGTTCCAAGTCAACAGACAATCAGACCATGTGAGTACTCCACCACCAGAAGCTAATAAAGACAAGATGATCCTTGATAAAAAACAAAGATATCAGAAGATGGAGCAACAAATGCCAAGAAGAAGGCCATCCTTCAGGTACCAAAATTTCTTCCATGGTTACTGTTTTTACTGCTCTAATTTTGTTCATAAGATTACAAATTGTCAAATTAAGTTTAGAGACATGCAACTGAGGAGATCAAGAAATAAACAATCTTTGCAACATAGAACTAAACAACCAATGAGTAGACAAAGTTGCACCAATCACTTTGACCTATTGAACAATGAGATCAAATGATATAAATGTCATAACTTCGACCACAAAGCTGCAAACTGCCATCTAAAGAATTACAAAGAAGATCCAAGGATAAAACCCTTAGCCATAATTACTCAAAAGAATCATCCTACAAGTCAGATAATTGGTGAGAAAGACAAAGGTGTACAAACTAGGAGAAGGATAATCAAAGACACCAAGCAATCACATATAGCCTTCATATCCATGGTGGAACCCAATAACTTTAATGAAGCCAGTAAAGATGTAAATTGGTTAAAATCAATGAATGAGGAACTGGATCAGATTGAGAAGAACAATACTTGGGAGCTTGTTCCTAGACCTGCAGATAAGAATGTAATTGGCTCCAAATGGGTGTTTAAGAACAAAATGAGTGAACAAGGACAAATTGTTAGGAATAAATCCAGATTGGTCTGTAAGGGGTATGCACAAGTTGAAGGACATGATTTTGATGAAACCTTTGCACCAGTGGCAAGATTGGAATCCATCCGAATGTTTCTTGCCTATGCCTGTCATAAGAACTTTAAGTATATCAGATGGATGATAAGTCAACATTTCTTAATGGATATATAGAAGAAGATGTATATGTGGAGAAACTTGAAGGATTTTCATTGAAAGATAATCTTGACTATGTCTGTAAGTTGAAAAAGGTATTATATGGACTGAAACAAGCACCACGAGCTTGGTATCATAGACTGGACAAATTTATATAGGACAAAGGGTTCAAGAAAGGTACGATTGACAGTAACCTATACATTAAGTCTGAAGGTGATGATTTATTATTTGTTTTGGTTTATGTAGATGACATTATTTTTGGATGCACTATTGACCCTTCAGTTTAGTGGTTTTCTAATTCAATGCAGACTGAGTTTGAGATGTCCATGACAGGAGAACTATCATATTTTTTTGGTTTACGAATCAATCAGAGTTTTGCAGGGATATTTATCTCTCAAGAACAATACTTGAAAGAGATGTTAAAGAGGTTTTAGATGGAAGATTCCTCTCCTGTTAGTACCCCTATGGTGGTTGGTTGCAAGTTCAGTAAATATAATATTTCACCCGATGTTGATCAAAGAACATATCGATCAATGATAGGCAATCTTCTGTACATCACAACATCCCACCCTGATATAATGGAAGATGTTGGAATGGTAGGTCATTATCAGTCTTCTCCTAAACAAATTCATTTAGCAGTTGTCAAGAGGATATTCAAATATTTGAAGGGTACAATGACTTATGGTCTTTGGTATCCTAGAAATAAGAATTTACAATTAACTACATATTCAGATGTTGATTGGGAAAACTATTTGGATGAGAGAAAGAGAACCAGTGGAGGTGCATTATTCTTAGATGATTCGTTAGTAGCATGGATTAGTAAGAAGCATGGATATATTTCATTATCAACTACAGAGGTAGAGTACATTGCTACTGCTAGTTGTTGCACTCGGATCTTATGGATGATACAAACTCTTGCAGATTTGAAGGTAACTTATACTAATCCCATTCCACTTCACTGTGATAACACCAATGAAATTAGTGTCTTGAAGAATCCCATTCTCCATTCAAAGATGAAGCATATACCAATAAAGTATCATTTTCTCAAAGAGAAGGTTACAAACAGAGCTGTTCAGCTAAATTATATTCCTTCCAGAGAACAAATTGCATACATATTTACTAAACCCCTAGCCAAGATACCATTTGAATATCTCCGTCAGAAGCTGGGTGTCATCCCTTATCTCACCTAAGAGATTCCATCCTATCAGGGGGAGTACGTGTTGGATGAATATATGATACCTCCGAAAATTACTGTAACAACTCAGGGGGAGCATGTTTTCTTTGACATTTATGTCAAAGGGGGAGAAAAGGAGTGGTCTGGATGCTACAGTTGGATATCTAAGAAACTTTTTAGTGTTTCCATCAATGAAAAAGGGGGATATTGTTGGCATTTTTAAAGTAAGAGTGTGCTTTTCATTGATGGAAAGAACAACAACGACGATGGCACATTGGCAACAATGATGGAAAACAGGAAAGCAATAATGATAGCATTGGGAATGACTAGAATATGAGGAATTGCTGTCTATATGCTTAGGAGAATGAGAACAGAGAGCAAAGTTGGAGTTTCCAGATAGCCAGAGGTTATCATGAAGGCCACAATGAGCATACACATGACTCCTTAGAATCCATGAGTGTGCAGAAGGAATCAAGCTCGGAAGGAAGCATAAGCTCAATAGAGTTAACGAATGAAGATAAAATCTCCGAAGAGATGGCACATTGAAACTCAGTGGGTATGGTGCAATGAAACTCAGATCAAATCAAGACCATTGATGCACAATATCTAGATCAATGACATGGATGAATTGCAGAGAGAAAAGAAGAATTAAACTACTCGCTAGTTACAATCCCGCAATTGGTCTAGATCGTTAGATCTCATAAACCCAAATATCGACAACTATGGTTGATCCAACAAACGATCAAAATAAGTCAGATTAAGTCATGACCATCGGATGCACAATCGCCATATCAATGGCAGGGATAGATTGCAAAGATCAAAAGGAGAATAAATATCCCGTTATTTCCAATCCCGCAATTAGTCAGGACCATAAGATATTATAGCCTCGAAGATCGACGATTGTGGTTGACTCACCAATAGTGCACAACTTCAAATTGAGGATTTTGGGTGACGAGTTAAATCACTCTAAAGTTGTGGTTCCATAATCATCCTTGATCGTGGATCTACTTTTAAGAGTCTTGATGACCGTTGGATCATTTTAAAGTGGAAGGATAGGATAAGCTATAAAATAAGCATTGTAGATAGATTGAGTCATCGATCTAAGAACATGATCGACAAAAAACATTTAGTTTGTGTTGTGGGGTATTCTACCCTACGGACTAATAAGCTAGGGCTCTAAACTTATATGCAGATCATGACCCTTAAGATTTAACTTTTAACCTTCTACCCAAAATCTCAACCCCTTTTCTCAAGCAAACACGGGAAGAATGAACTAACCTTTTATCGACGGTTGAAGTAGATCCTCCGTTGAGTTGTTATCTCCTTGCTCCTACTGCTCCTTCCACAAATCTTCCTGCAATCAAGACAAAACTATGCATGCATGCTACTGATCTACTAGGGGGTTAGAGATAAAACATAAATCAAATAACATAGATGAGACTCATGTATTCGAGACGGGAAAAGTATCTTTTTCATTAATCTCAATATGAACCAACTTACAATGATTTCTGAGATCGGCCACCGTTCCTCGATCCTAATCCTGGGTTCCTCCTCTTCTTTTTGTCCTCCAATTGCTGCTGTTTGAGTTCCTCCTAAAGCCTGAGGCAAGGCTAAAGGGTTGGGACAAAACTGACTTGGCAATTTGGCAGAGTTTCTTTGCTATGATTTTTTCCCTCCTTTTGAATAGTACCCCTACCCCTCCTTTTATAGGCTAGAAGGAGCTAGGGTTTTAGGCGAACTCTCGGCCATGCATGGCGAATAGTTCCAGTTAACTGACAAAAAGCCTCGTGTCCCGGTGGAAACTTTCCTGATTTTTTGCTTTGTTAGGTACCCGCGGGCTGTAATGGGTTAGCCTGTGGATACCCACGTGCAATAGAAGGTCAGAAAGCGGTCACCCACGCCCAATGAAAGGTTAGGGCGCGGGTCCCTTGATTTAAGTGGTTTTTTGAGGATTTGTTCAACATGGCTTTGGCTAGGAAGAGGCATGAGTTGGCCTGATGCCAGGTAAACCTGTGTGATGCATTTTAGGGTTATAACAGATGCCCCCTAATGTG
>ML807671.1:103723-133194 GCA_009831015.1 Picea engelmannii
GAATGAGGAACTGGATCAGATTGAGAAGAACAATACTTGGGAGCTTGTTCCTAGACCTGCAGATAAGAATGTAATTGGCTCCAAATGGGTGTTTAAGAACAAAATGAGTGAACAAGGACAAATTGTTAGGAATAAATCCAGATTGGTCTGTAAGGGGTATGCACAAGTTGAAGGACATGATTTTGATGAAACCTTTGCACCAGTGGCAAGATTGGAATCCATCCGAATGTTTCTTGCCTATGCCTGTCATAAGAACTTTAAGTATATCAGATGGATGATAAGTCAACATTTCTTAATGGATATATAGAAGAAGATGTATATGTGGAGAAACTTGAAGGATTTTCATTGAAAGATAATCTTGACTATGTCTGTAAGTTGAAAAAGGTATTATATGGACTGAAACAAGCACCACGAGCTTGGTATCATAGACTGGACAAATTTATATAGGACAAAGGGTTCAAGAAAGGTACGATTGACAGTAACCTATACATTAAGTCTGAAGGTGATGATTTATTATTTGTTTTGGTTTATGTAGATGACATTATTTTTGGATGCACTATTGACCCTTCAGTTTAGTGGTTTTCTAATTCAATGCAGACTGAGTTTGAGATGTCCATGACAGGAGAACTATCATATTTTTTTGGTTTACGAATCAATCAGAGTTTTGCAGGGATATTTATCTCTCAAGAAAAATACTTGAAAGATATGTTAAAGAGGTTTCAGATGGAAGATTCCTCTCTTGTTAGTACCCCTATGGTGGTTGGTTGCAAGCTCAGTAAATATTATATTTCACCCGATGTTGATCAAAGAACATATCGATCAATGATAGGCAATATTATGTACATCACAACATCCCGCCCTGATATAATGGAAGATGTTGGAATGGTAGGTCGTTATCAGTCTTCTCCTAAACAAATTCATTTAGCAGCTGTCAAGAGGATATTCAAATATTTGAAGGGTACAATGACTTATGGTCTTTGGTATCCTAGAAATAAGAATTTACAATTAACTGCATATTCAGATGTTGACTGGGAAAACTATTTGGATGAGAGAAAGAGAACTAGTGGAGGTGCATTATTCTTAGATGATTCGTTAGTAGCATGGATTAGTAAGAAGCATGGATATATTTCATTATCAACTACAGAGGTAGATTACATTGCTACTGCTACTTGTTGCACTCAGATCTTATGGATGATACAAAATCTTGCAGATTTGAAGGTAACTTATACTAATCCCATTCCACTTCACTGTGATAACACCAATACCATTAGTGTCTTGAAGAATCCCATTCTCCATTCAAAGATGAAGCATATCCCAATAAAGTATCATTTTCTCAAAGAGAAGGTTACAAACAGAGCTGTTCAGCTAAATTATATTCCTTCCACATAACAAATTGCATACATATTTACTAAACCCCTAGCCAAGATACCATTTGAATATCTCCGTCAGAAGCTGGGTGTCATCCCTTCTCTCACCTAAGAGATTCCATCCTATCAAGGGGAGTACGTGTTGGATGAATATATGATACCTCCGAAAATTACTGTAACAACTCAGGGGGAGCATGTTTTCTTTGACATTTATGTCAAAGGGGGAGAAAAGGAGTGGTCTGGATGCTATAGTTGGATATCTAAGCAAATTTTTAGTGTTTCCATCAATGAAAAAGGGGGATATTGTTGGCATTTTTAAAGTAAGAGTGTGCTTTTCATTGATGGAAAGAACAACAACGACAATGGCACATTGGCAACAATGATGGAAAACATGAAAGAAATAATGATAGCATTGGGAATGACTAGAATATGAGGAATTGCTGTCTATATGCTTAGGAGGATGAGAACAGGGAGCAAATTTGGAGTTTCCAGATAGCCAGAGGTTATCATGAAGGCCACAATGAGCGTACACATGAATCCTTAGAATCCATGAGTGTGCAGAAGGAATCAAGCTCGGAAGGAAGCGTAAGCTCAAGAGAGTTAACAAATGAAGATAAAATCTTCGAAGAGATGGCACATTGAAACTCAGTAGGTATGGTGCAATGAAACTCATATCAAATCAAGACTGTTGATGCACAATCTCTAGATCAATGACATGAATGAATTGCAGAGAGAAAAAGAAGAATTAAACTACTCGCTAGTTACAATCCCGCAATTGGTCTAGATCGTCAGATCTCATAAACCCAAATATCAACAACTGTGGTTGATCCAACAAACGATCAGAATAAGCCAGATTAATTCATGACCATCGGATGCACAATCGCCATATCAATGGCAGGGATAGATTGCAAAGATCAAAAGGAGAATAAATATCGTGTTATTTCCAATCCCGCAATTAGTCAGGACCATAAGATATTATAGCCTCGAAGATCGACGATTGTGGTTGACTCATCAATAATGCACAACTTCAAATTGAGGATTTTGGGTGACGAGTTAAATCACTCTAAAGTTGTGGTTCCATAATCATCCTTGATCGTGGATCTACTTTGAAGAGTCTTGATGACCGTTGGATCATTTTAAAGTGGAAGGATAGGATAAGCTATAAAATAAGCATTGTAGATAGATTGAGCCATCGATCTAAGAACATGATCGACAAAAAACATTTAGTTCGGGTCTAAAGTTGCGAGGAGGTGTTTGGGGAATCTCACTTCAGAATAATTGGCGACTTGAAAATTCGAATTACCCGAAGTGAATGAGGATCCACGTCAACAAGACTACGTCAGCAAGGATACGTGGCACAATTAGACAATGACACATGTCAATTTGAATCAACATTTCAGGAATGTGAAAATCATGAATATGAGTGACACATGGTATCTACTCATCTCATGACATGTCATCAAGTGACGTAAGTAAGTGACGTCACTCCGGGAGTTTTACTTCGAGAGTTTTACCACCAACACTTGCCCAAAGTCCCGAAGTCTCGAATGCTGAAGTCCCGAAGTGATTTGAGGCCGTCCATTGTCGAGGAGGATAGGTGGCACAAGATCCACATTTTTGGAAGTTTGTGGATAGGGAGAAGTTGAAAATCACCGAAGACAAATCCCAACCATTGATTGTCAAGGGGAAGTATGTGTCAGCTGATCTGAGATTTCAGAGAAATCTCACTTCAAGAATTTCCAGTTGAGACTTGATAATTCTAAAGTCCAGAGATGTGAAAGGATTGCAGTCATTGATCCGAAAGGGACACACGTCAGTGGATTTTCAACTCCAGGAAAAAGGCGATAGAGATAATGTTGAGATTTGAAGTATCTGAGGTCCGGAGAACTGAAGGAGATCTCGACCGTTGATTGAGAAAGGATCTGCAGAACCGTTGATCTGGTTGAAAGGTCAAATACCCGAAGGAGCTGAGGACCATCGGTGGTCACGTGAAGGAAGGGGATTAGAAGCCAAAGAATCCAAAAACGATTGACTGTAACTGCCAGAGAAGATGAAGAATTTTGACTGACAGAGAAGCCAAAGATTCTCAGGATAACTTTCAGAGAAGCCAAATAATCTTTTGATAATGGCCAAGAATATGGAGAGTTTGAATGATCATCAGGTATAAGACTCGGCCTGTGAAAGAGATGTAGAACATAGAAGATAGAGAGATGTTTTGGGAGTGTGATGCATGTGTGTAGGAGGTGCTGTAGTGCACAATTTGAAGGGAAGATCAAAGACTCAACAAAAAATATGAAGAGGCAACACAAGGAATAAAAGGAAGAAGAGAAGCTGAACAAGTTTTCTCAAGAATATGAGAGCAACATGAACACACTGATGCAAGAAGAGCAGAGAAGTGTAGCAGAACAATGATGAGACTGGGAGTTGTAGCTTCCATCTGGTTGCAGCCAGAAAAACCAGGGTGGTAGGGTGGTGCAAGGGAGAACCATTGTTCTCTGTTATATAGGTTGGTTCCCATGTGACTGGAAGTTGGTGCTTCCATCCAGTTGGTGATGGAACACTCAGGGAGTTGGTGCTTCCTTCTAGTGGGTGCTAGAGAAACCAGAGGGTTGGTGCTCTCAACAAGTTGCATCTTGTTAAAGAAGAGGTTGTAGTCTCATTTTGAGTTGGTTCTCAAAGAATTATGATGTACAAAAAATAAAAGACTTCCTATCATTTGAAGAAGAAGAGGTTTTATCCCTTTATGGGTTTCCTCATGAATATCTATCTCTGTGTATATCATATGTGTGATTGATGTTTACTATTTTTTTTGTTCATGACTTTCATAATCTTGATGATCACTTGGAGAATATTTATAATAGTTTAATAGGCATAAAATTTTTTAAGCACAGTAACAACTGATTCACCCCCCCCTCAGTTGTCTTAGTATTTCCAACAATAGCAAGATAATATAGCTTTCATTTTCTAGCCTTTTGAAATAAACACAGTGATTAGAATGACATCCACTATAACCATGTTCTATCATAAACCTATCAAAATTCAAATACCACTACCTTGGAGCTTGATTTAGGCCATACAACCTCTTCTTCAACCCGCATAACAATTTATTCTTCCTTTTGACCACATACCCTTGTGGCTGCTGCATATAAATATCTTCCTCCAAATCCCCATAGAGAAAATATGTTTTTACATCTAACTGTTCAAGATGCAAATATTCTACTTCCACAAGACTTAAAATAGTACTAATTTAAGTCATATTAACAACATGAGAGAATATTTCATCAAAATATATACATTTCTTTTGTGTTAACTCCTTTACAACACGTCTAGCCTTGTACTACATTTTTCCTCCATCTTCTTCCTTCAACTTGTAAACCCATTTTTTCTGCAATGCTCTTTTTCCTCCAGGCAGCTGAATCAAGTCCCAAGTATGGTTATTTACCAAAGAATCCATTTCCTCTTTCATGCCTTTCTCCCAATTATTTTTATTGTCTACCTGCATTGCCTCTTCATAACATTCCGGTTCACCAAAATCAGTCAAGAATAAATAATACAATGAATGAGAGTATCATTTAGGAGGTCTACTTAAACTGGTAGATCTTCTAACAACACTTGTAGGAGTTTGAGGTACCTGCTTTTCCTGTTGTTGTACATTTTGATTTTATGGTACCTTTAGAATTTCTTTTCCAGTGATCTCATCAAGCACTGTGTATTCTGGTTTTCTTTTTTCTGTTTCTTTCCCTGCAACTGATCTTTGTACATAACCTTCTCATTGAGTATGCCATCTCTACTCCTAATGATTTTGTGATTTTCATAATACCATAAGAGATAACCAAAATCATTAACAACATATCCAATAAAGGTACACTTCTTGGATTTTTCCTCAAGATTTGTTCTATTTTCTTTATCAATATGGACAAATGCTTCACAACTGAAAGTATTCAAAAAATAATAGTTTACCTTTTTACCTGTCCATTCCTCCTCTGGAATTCCACCATACAAATAGCTTGAAGGTCCTATGTTTATTAAGTAAACAACAATATCTACAACATATTCCCATAACTGTAAGGGAAACCCAACATGAAATCTCATACTCCTTGCATGCTCCATGATTGTCTTGCTCATCCTTTCTGACACACCATTTTCTTGTGGTGTTACTGGAACTATTTTCTCTCTACGAATCCCATGATATGAACAATAATCATAAGAATACTTGCTGCAATATTCACCTCCATTGTCTAATCCGAGACACTTCAACCTTTTTCCTGTCTCATTCTCAACCAAAGCTTTCCATTTCTTAAAAGTATCAAAAACATCATATTTTTGTTGAATGCAATAAACCCAAGTTTTTCTAGGTGCATCATCAATAAACATAATAATGAGAGCCACCAAGAGATGATACATGAGTTGGTCCCCATACATCTATATGCACAAGCTCTAACATTCACTCTTATTTTCTTTTCCGACTCTAAGAAATATGACTCTCTTCTGTTTTCCATAAACATTATGCTCATAGAAATCAAAATCAATTTGTTTAAGATCTGGAAACAAATTTATTTTGTGAAGTATCTACATCCCCTTCTCACTCATGTGTCCAATCCTATGATTCCACAATGTTGTATGCACTCCTGCAAAATCTAAAGAGATAGAAAAGTCAATATTACTAGTACATAAATATAATGTACCTACCTTCTCTCCTTTTTCTATCACCAATGATCCTTTGGTGACCTTCTACACCTTATCTGTAAATATAAATATACAACCTTCACTTTCCAACTTCCACATTGAAATTATATTTTTCCTTAGAAATGGAACATGTATTACCTCTTTCAACAACCATTGGTTTCAATTATTTTGCTTTATTTGTACGTTACCCATTCCAACAATTTTTCATGGTGCATCATCACCCAAATGAACTTGTCCAAAATCACCTTGAACATAATCTAGAAAATGTTTCCTATGGGGTGTGGAATGAAATGAAGCCCCTGAATCTACCACTGAAGACTCATAAATATTATCTACAGAAAGAATCAAAGCATCTTGTAACACATCACCTGTTACATTTGCTTCATGATTTTTCTCTTGCTGTCCATCTCTTTGTTCCTTTGGAGCTCTGTAGTCTTTTTTCAGATGTCCTTTCTTCCCACAATTCCAACACTCTATTTTTCCTACTATGGATTTGGATCTGTCCTTCCTTCAATTCCCATGGTTCCCTGATCCCTTTCGTCTATCATTTACTCTTCCCCTATTCTCCATGTTTAAGGCATTACTTGATGTCTCACCTATGATTTTCCGTCGCATTTCCCCACTAAGGCTATTAGAAACAACATCATCAAATTTTAGAGTGTTTGAACCAGAGATAGAGTTACTCATAGCCATGGCCAAACCGTTCCATCTTTCTGGTAATGAGCATAAGATTAGAAGAGCTTTGAACTCATCATCAAAGTCCACTTTTACATAACTTAGCTGATTAGTAACCGTATTAAATTCATTTAAGTGATCTGCAATAGACCCACTTCATCTTCCATAATATTCATCTTTCATGATCTGCAATAGATCCTTTTGTTATAAATAATCTTCCATATTCATCTTCCATAACTAGTGGTTTTGGCTGTGTTATCCCCATTTTGTGGAGATTATGTCTCGAAGCCCTCATGTTACAGATATGGAGTGTCGAGAGACTACATGATCATCAATACCATTTTTCACAGATGGAAAACCGATTCACCGCCACAAATGGTCTGATTTTTATAGATGGCATCCACCACACCAGTTGGCTTCTGGAAGGCAGTGGGCCTTGCTCCATGAGGTACAAGTAAATATTATGGTGAACATCATTTCAATATTTAAGCCATTTGATTATGTTTTATATTAGATTGCTCTATATTTCATGATATGTTCTTGGACATTATGCCTTTTTACCTACTTCACCTTGGTGGTTGACATTGTGCCCTAGTAAGTGGTTTTCCTTGGGGATGGGTTTTCTACTGGTAACTCCCTTAATGAGCCATCGTACCGTTCCCAACCATACTTACCACTTTCCATCATTATTCCCCTCTGTTTCCTTATCTCTTGGGATTTTAGGGTGTATTGAACAAGGAAGGGGTTATCCCTAATTATATGGGAAGAAGGGGATAAAGGCCCAAAGGGGTTGGTGTTGGGTAAAAGATAAAATCCTTATATAAACCTTCCAAATGCTTTACCCATGGATCACCCAAGAACACAATGAAACGATTATCTTTGAAATAAAGGGGACCCTCAATATAATAAATAAATGCTTGAAAGGTTAGTTGAAGGATAGGAGGTCTCATTACGGGCCGACCCATAATGTCCATGGATATCTAGTGGTATGAAATTATCATAATATCATCACCAAACTAGGGAAATGACTCTTAGTTGCATGGTTGAGAGAAAGGGGGTCTCATCATGAGCCAACCTTCTCATTTCCATTAGGTGTTTGTGGGTGACATTTCCACCACATGGTCACCACGCCAGGGAAATGAACTTCAATATCTCCTTATGCTATTATGAAAGAAAATATAAAGAAAGAAATATAAAATGCAATTGATGGTCTTGGAAAAAGTGCATTCCAGATGAAGGTACTGCACACTCTTTATAAAGGCATCCATGAATGAGACACTACGTCCCCTTGTATGTCATGAGCCCTATGCCCATTGAGTCTTGGCCCCAACTATTGATACTGAGAGGGGGGTGAATTAGTATCAAGTACAATTTAAAAACCTTTTCAACTTATACTTACACCATTAAATTATATCCAATGAACAATGAACACTAGTATAAGAGTTACACCAATACACCATAATACACCATGCACAATATATGAGAAATAATCAATAGTTATTGTTCAAGGGAAGTAATGAATTCCAAAGGTAGCTATAGTTTCCAAATGTAAAGGGAGAGATAAACCTCCAGGAGGAAAATACAATCCTCCAATATCAAGAGAGAGTTGAACTCTCCATCCTTTCCCCTTCCTACCACCCAAGAATATATGAGAGATAATAAAACTTTACATTAAATCATCACCATCAACCAACCATCACATAGAACCTAATAATGCTTCTTGAGACTTCTTCAATTCTTGGAATACTTAGATCCTATAGATAATATTACTCAATGTATTCTCTGAAACTTCCCCAAGTTTCACTCCTTGAATCCTCCCCAAAAAGAAGTTATAGAGAGAATGGTAGACCTTGTTCAATTCTAGTTTATTCAGGAGAGCGAACTTGTACAAAATGCCACACGCTCAATATTTAACATCAGATTATGAAACTCACACACAAGAAACAAAATTCTGTACTATTTAAAATGAAATTGTTCCCACTTCATTTGGATTCTCTATGAAGAAGTTATGACTATTTTACCTGGAACACCTGTTTATGTCTAGCTTTAGGACTGGTCAAAAACCCTATCTTCCACATAGTGTATCTGCATAATTATAGTGAATAAAGAGTTGAAACTTTTACCACAGATACCTTAATATGTCTTCTCAATAACATAGCAATTTAACCATCTGAATAGTTCTATAAAAAACATTATAGAAAAAATGGTAAGATGACCTATAAATAACATACCTTAGAACACATCACCAAAACAATTCATCCTCCCTTGAAATCCGGCCTTCATTACCTCTGATTTCCTATAAAATTCGACTTGTGTATCAAATGAATGTATAATGATATTTATTTATACCATTTAAGTCACTTCCTTTTTACATTAGGGCCGACCTGACACTTTCTTATTTTGTAATTCTTTTCTTTAATTATCTCCAGGGCCTACATGTACTTCCTTCTTCAATTCACTTTGTCATCTTCAAAAATCCATTTCTCCTCAACCATGAGGATCCACATGACATGCCACCTACCACCGGAAAAAATATGCTATATGCTATCCATCCATGGGTGTTGTATCTGCATGTGCATTGTCCTTCATGTCCAAATACCTTCATCAATCTTGCGGTCCAAAACCAATGACTAGGGTTGACATCAATGACAACAACCAATCTTCCAACAATCTCCCCCATTGTCATTGATGGAAACACTCAAGCTCCCCCTATCATCATGATCCAAATTTCTCTCCCCCTTTGAAATCAATGGCAAAGGGTAGGGATTCTCTCCCTGAGTTTAATGGAAAAAGGTAACTCTCTTCTTTGGGGTTGCTCCCCCTGAACATGTGGCACTCAATAATACTTAATCCTTATTTTTGGTCTTTGGGACTTTTTCTTCCTTGGAATCCTTTTGTGTGGATTCTGTCTTCTCTCTCTTCTTCATGTCTAGGATGTATATTTTGTTCGGTCTTCTTGTTGTAGTTGCAACCAATCTTCCTGAGTTATTTTCTCTGATTTTACATTTTCGGGAGTCGAATGTAAGAGTGTATCTTTGATCACACATTTTACTAACATTGAGTAGATTGTGATTCAAGTATTCAACCAATAGGACATTCTTTTCTTTTACATTTTTTCTTCCAAGATCTACTACACCTTCTCCAAGTATTTGGCAGATGAATCATCTCCAAATGCAACATTTCCACCCTTTCTCTTCAAGCTGATGAATTTGTCTTGATCCCCGGTCATGTGTGAAGAACATCCACTGTCTATGTACCATTCATCTTCTTCTTTACATTCTTTAGCGGCTAATTCTATTAAAAAACCTTCATTGTTTAGAATATCTTTCCTTTTCCATACTATGGTTGGCATAGGGACATCTTCATTCATATATCTGCAATCTCGTGCTTTGTGACCAAGATAATTACATTTGTAGCATACAATATTTTTGTCTGTCAATGGGGAAAATGAATTATAACTTTTGTTGACAAATCCATAATTATTTCCATATCTTCTATTTACATCATTCATGTTTCTTGCGTATTTGTTCCTTTCATTGATTCTGCAATTAATTGCTTTATGTCCAAATTTTTTGCAAGTATAACAATGACCAAGAAAGAAGTTTTGATACATTGGAGTAAGTGGCCTTATTTGTGATGTAGTCCATATGGGTTCATGATCTACTCTTCTTTAGTTTCCTTCATATTGATTGAAGATTCTTTGATTCCTGAAGGTAGGAGGTCTTCTTGGATATTCATCTCTTTTGTAATCATTCCTTCTTTCTGGTATCCTGGTCCACTTCTCATCATCTGTCTATGTAACTCTTTCTTCAACCTTCTTATTGGTATTTGCATCTTCTTTGTATGAAGTTTCACCCATGCATCCAATATGTGTTAAGTCTTTTGGCACTTGAGAGTTTCTTAATCTCTTCCTCAATGAGACAACTTCTCGTTCAAGTTTCTCACAATCTTCTTCTTTCTTCATCATTTGGACATTCCTTACTTCTCCTATTCTTCTTTCTTCTTCGAGTAGAGTTTTCAAGGAAATGTTTTATTCTCTTAGTTTCTCAAAGTCTTCTAATTGTTTCTTCAAGATTATAACTGTCCTTTCAAAACTACCCAATTCACTTCTTATTTTTCTATGCGTGTCTTTGAGCTTTCTATTTTCAATCTCAACATGCTTCAATTTTTTAAGATTCTCATCTTCTTGTTGAATAATTTATGCTTCATGATTTTCTTCTTCTTCATTGGAATTTTCTTCTTCAGTGCCATATATTTCCATCCTTGTATGAGGACATTCAAATTCAACATGTCCTACTCCGTCACAATTAAAGAAAAATAACTGACCTCTATTTGCTTCTTTGAAATCTGAGATGTTGTAATTTGCTTGAACTTCTTCTTCTTCTTCTGCTTCTTCCCTTGCATAAAGGTCTTGTAGCTTGTCCAAAATCTCTTTTGATGATGCACATTATCCCACCTTGGATTTCACTGAATGTGTCAATCCATATAGGATGGTATCTATTGCCAATTTGTTGTTCCTTTTTGCTTCCTTATGAGCTGTAGTCTTTGGTTTCTTCAAAGCAATGGATCCTGAAGCAACTGAGAACCAAACATCTGCCCCAAGAGATTTCAAGTAAGTTTCCATTCTATGACTCCAGTATTCAAAATTGCTTCCATCAAATGGTGGAATCCCATTTGGAATTTTTTTTCCATTTCTTCTTAGGATCTTCCTTCCAGTGGTTAAACTGTACTGAAGGTAACCCACTCTGATACCAATTATTGATACTGAGAGGGGGGTGAATTAGTATCAAGTAAAATTTAAAAAATTTTTAAACTTATACTTACACCATTCAATTATATCCAATGAGAAATGAACAATAGTATAAGAGTTACACCAATACACCACAATACACCATGCACAATATATGGAAATAATCAATAGTTATTGTTCAAGGGAAGTAATGACTTCCAAAGGTAGCTATAGCTTCCAAATGTAAAGGGAGGGATAAACCTCCAAGAGGAAGACACAATCCTACAATATCAAGAGAGAGTTGAAATCTCCATCCTTTCCCCTTTCTTCCACCCAACAATATATGACAGATAATAAAACTTTACATTAAATCATCACCATCAACCAACCATCACATAAAATGTGATAATTCTTCCTGAGACTTCTTCAATTTTTGCAATTCTTCAATTATTGGAATACTCAGATCCTATAGATAATATTACTCAATGTATTCTCTGAAACTTCTCCAAGTTTCACTCCTTGAATCCTTCCCAAAAAGAAGTTATAGAGAGAATTGTAGACCTTGTTCAATTCTAGTTTATTCAGGAGAGCAAACTTGTACAGAATGCCCCACGCTCAATATTTAACATCAGATTATGAAACTCACACACAAGAAACTAGAGTCTATAATATTTCCAATGAAATTGATTCCACTTCATTTGGATTCTCTATGAAGAAGTTATGACTGTTTTACCTGGAACACCTGTTTATGACTAGCTTCAGGACTGGTCAAAAACCCTATCTTCCACAGAGTGTATCTCCATAATTATAGAGAATAAAAAGATAAATTTTTTTCCACAGGTACCTTGATATGTCTTCTCAATACCATATCAATTTCACCATATAAATCGTTGTATAAAAAAAGTTATAGCGAAAATGGTAAGATGACCTGTAAATAACATACCTTAGAACACATCACCAAAATACTTCATCCTCCCTTGAAATCCAACCTTCTTTACCTCTGATTTCCTCTGAAATTCGACTTGTTTATCAAATGAATGTATAATGATATTTATTTATACAATTTTTGTCAATTCCTTTTAATATTAGGGCCGACCTGACACTTTCTTATTTTGTAATTATTTTCTTTAATTATCTTCAGGGCCTACATGTACTTCCTTCTTCAATTCACTTTGTCATCTTCAAAAATTCATTTCTCCTCAACCATTAGATTCCATGTGATGTGACACCTACCACTGGAAATGACATGATATATAATATCCATCCATGGATTTTGTATCTGCATGTGCATTGTCCTTCATGTCCAAATACCTTCATCAATCTTGCTGTCCAAAACCAATGACTAGGGTTGACATCAATGAAAACAACCAATCTTCAAACACCAACCACATCATACAATTTACATGGATTAGATAGGGACCTCTTGGAAGCTATCCTTGACCTAGGGAAATATCTACCCAATAAGACACCTCATCAACCCTCCTATATTTAAGCTTGACATGTCACATAGTGTCTTTGAGGTGTTAATTGTTTGATATAGTGATTTTTGAGGCACATGCTTAGATGGCTTATTTATTAATTGGATTCACTTATCATGATGTTATGACTTGAGATCCTTGGAGGGAATGTTCATTTTTCTTTGTAGGACCTAGTTGGTGGATAGATTTGGGAGAAAAAAGCCTAGCTTGGGCTTCCATGGGGCTACAAGCCCACACGTTGGATACCAGGGGCCCACATGTCGGATGAGGGAGATCTGATTTGGATGACCTTGATGATGAATAGGAAAACCTAGCCCACCAACCCCTACTTTTGAAACAAATTTCCCAAGAGGGGAAAAACATTCCACTTTTGAGCTTGACGTCATGATCTTGGGGGCTAGGGCATGGTGGTGAGGTACCACTCTTTGACACATAGACATTTTGAGGGGAAGAGGGTCTTCACCATGATATGAGTGCCTAGATGCTTGACACATGACCTTTGGAGTCCCATCCATGCTTCCCCAACACCAACGATTACATCAAAGTGGTAAAACGCCCCCCTAAAGGGGTGACGTCCTCCTAAATTAGGGTTTAATTTGTGCAAAACGTGAAATTTTAAGTGCATTGTTTAATATTACTTTGTTAAAGGGGAAATATTAGGGTTTTTTACCCCTAATATTGTGGTTTACTCATTTTGTGGAAAAATTATTGTATCTACATTTAGTATAAATATAGATCATAATATTTCATTTTAAGCATAACTCTCCCTCTTGTGAGAGAACTTTGTCTGGAATTTTCGAACCTCTTCACTCTTTCTATGTCTTGTGCACTTGTGTATGGCTATACTTATGAATGGTTGATGGAAGAAGTAATGTGATAGCCTTGTCAGGATATTCTATTGCTATTGTGGTGGATTATCTTGGCATTTTCCCTTCAATTGGTAGGGTTTTTACTTTATTGGTATCATTTTTTCAAGTCAAGGTTATTGTGCTAGGAAATAGGTAGGAAGTTTAAGGGAATACACCCCCACCTTAGTCTTCATTACTTTATGATTCATCTTATTCATTTTGTAAGGGATTTCTAAGATAAGTATAAGGGCATACACCCTCTTAGCCTAAACCCTAGCCTAGAGAAACTTGCCTTGGGAAGTAAAAGGGATTACATCCCCAAGGAGGTAGCTTATCTAATCTCATTTGACTCCATTAACCCAATAGTAAAGGCACTAGTCATATTATTTTTTGCATTGGAGATATAAAATCAATTCCTTGGGAAACGTAATCGTTGACCTTTTGAAAGTTGTCTTGCTTGAAGTTGATTTGTCTCATTGAGAGGATTTTTCCTCCACTAGGGCATCCCCTCTCTCCCAATAATCTAATTTATGTTACAAAATTTAACCTACAGCCATGAGGGATGCATAACCCTAGCTACTAACACTCTCATAACTCCTAAACTAACCCTAGACTAGATCTCTAACTTTGCTCATTTACTCTACTAACTAGGGCGCATATTTTGAGCTAGTTCTTGGAAAATTTCAATGGTTTATTTTTCTTCTGTATGCCATTGAAGGATACAACCATAAGGATGCAATTTTTGGAATAAAAAACAAGTTACAACAACCATCTTATCTAGCTTCTTAGGTGCCATTTTTCAGCCTATGTTCATTGTTAAGTTTGATGCTGATTTACCTAACTAGTCTAGATATTTATTTGTTGATTTTGTATGTTTTATTTGCTAATATAAGCCGATATATACTACTGAAAATTAAGGACATCAAGCTTAACTTTCTGATCCTACTAACATATATCATTGAAAAGTGTGTTTTCTTGTGTTTTAGGCATGTACAATCATTCGGAAAAGTACTATACCTATGGGGAAGAAATTACTTGACTTGCAAGGAATATCTCCCTACATTTTATTCCACTTAGAATTGACCTCTAGCGGCTTCACTTCCATTTCCCTCTACATCCATATCAATCCCCCCTAGGGTCACCGATATTTCCTCTCTAGAGTGACCTAGTCACCCTTGAAGTGCAGGACCTACAACGAGGTGACATTGGGTGTAGGATTCCCAAGTTGAGCAATTGTCTTGTGGTTGGGTCGGGATTTTCCCAACCTAGAACTTCTGCTATAACATTTTGGCGCCATTGCCGGGGAAGAATTTGAATCTTCTTCATACCCTAAATACACTTTGGTAAATTATCCCAAAGCCTTCCCATTATCTTACATGGAAACTCCACCCGAGGAATGTTCCCTTTCTACCTTTATTGATGAGTGCATTTTGAAACTCATCTTGTGACTCCACCTTCCCAGAACCCTTCTTTCCCAAAATTTCCCCCCCCTGGGAGGTTCAAGCCTTCTAAGGTTTACCAAAGAAGGCTTCCTCTCAAGTATCCCATTGCTAAAACCCTTTTCCATAAATCCCTTCCCCTTGCTCCAATGGCTTTCCCTTAGGAAAGAGACCTGTACAAAACCCTTAGAATGGCCAATATCCAAGGTTACCCTAACCAGATGCCAAAAAATGTCAATAAATGGTTGCCAAAATTCCCAGGAAACAATGTGATAACTAACGAAGAAAAAATTTATGTCATGGGTGGGGATATGGACAATGTAGGTATTGATCATGAATATGTAGCCATGAGACTTTTCACTTCATCATTGACTGAAGAAGCTCTTGATTGGTTCAAAGGCCTCCCGCATAATATTATCACAACATATGATGTTTTTTCAACCTTATTTAAAAGAAAATGGTCGATAAAAGAACATGGTGGGACATTTGGAACTCAGTTCAATCAAATAAAGAAAAAATAGAATGAAACGATAAAGGAATTCATTTCAATATTTCACAGGTTGTACAATCAAATTACAACAGATTACCATCCCACAACATCATCAATTCATATCCTTTACATGAATGCCTTTGAAGGGCAGTTCCAATACATTCTTAAAGATAAAAAGACCATGTTATTGGCAGAGGCTAAAGAGTTCAGTATCAACATTGAAGAAAATCTCATTGATTTGGAAATATAACCTTTTCAGTATCCTCGTTGTTGACTCTTAAAATAGCAATGATGAATACCGCTCACAAATGATTGCTAAGCTCTATTATTTATTTATGATAATAATAATTAACTAGTAGGTGGGGACACCTTGTAGACTAATGGTGCTATGATGGATGTGTTACACTTATATGTTTGCTGTTGTTATAATGATTCCTACACAGTCTTCTACAGTTGATGATGCAAGTCATGGTTTCATTCGTTATGACAACATGGTTGGTTGATGTGTTATTGCTATATAGTTTTGATGGACATTTTCAAATTATGGAAGTACTATGGATAAAAGGATCATTTGTTTTACAGTTGTTATGTTTATTCATTAAACATTGATTATTTTCTTTCATATATGATCTTGTGCAAAAGAGCATATGGAATATTTTAAAACAAAAGGGAAAGAATTATATACAAACCTTAAGTTATATGAATTGATACAAAAGAAGGTGTATAACCTTGCTGCTATGCTTATGCGCTTTGATTAAAGGATTGTTGTGAGGTATATATGGTAACACTATACATATGGTTGTTGTTAAATGTGTTTGACACGACTTGGGGTGGCGCACTATGCAATGGATATGACATTGAATATAGAAATGGATATGTGTTTGAATTAATGGTTTATGTTATGTTAATGGGATGGATTATACGTTAAATTTAATAAGGCCAGGAGGGAAGTGACGTGCATTTACTACACGTCACTAAAAAAAAAACTTGACCCCATCATCCTAGCCATAGTTGCATTTGTTTTTCTCGGTTATGGTGGTTGTGGAAGCTCCGCGATTTTTGGTTTTGAAAGGAAAAACACAGTCCAACTCTTCCCTCAAAGCAATTTTTCCAGGAATAGCTCCTTTACTTTCCATCCATGATGGTCTCTTTGTATTATGAATTTGTTTTTTTGGGATCAGGGTTGCATGAGGTTTGTGTTTTTCTTAAGTTTTGACTGTGTATCAGTGCTGTGCATATGGTTTCTTCTGTGAATAATCTGTACTGTTGGCGTTTTAAAAGAAAATAATGGATTTTATTTCATGGATAGCCTGTGCATTTTTTTTTCTTAGTGTAAAATATGTTGGTCAGCTTGGGGTTTTATTTTGGTTTTCTGTGGAAAATTATGACAATGGTGTAACAAGCTCTGAGTTTTTACTGCGCAATTTTTTACCACCAATTTGGGTATTAGTTGCAGTCACTCCTTTCCTCTCAGTGGTTGTTATGTTTCATTCTTCTGGGTTGCAATCCAAACTGTTGAAAGTTTCACTGTTTGTTTGGTCGAGCCCCGAGATATTGTTTTTTATGGCATTTACTTCACTGTCGCTATTTCCAAAGGTGCTGCATAGTCAAATCTTGTATCACCCAAAACTTTGAATGGAAGAATGTATATGTGTTGGGTGGCCACAGGTTGTGCTTGAGCATTCTTTCCATAGTATTATAAAAATTATCCCCTCTTGTTATCCATTAGAGGTGGCTAACTGTTATGTTTGATTACCCTTACTATCAAGTTTTTTGGGTTATAAGTTAAATGAATGTGGTGATTTTAAAAGAGCACAAACTCTCTGTTCTTCCAAGAATATTCTTGATTACCTGTGGTTTCTTTTCTGGGATAACTTATTTTAAGAGAAAGGGGGGCACAAGTGATCTTTTTTTTTGAAGAATATTTCTCGATTGAGCCATCTCTCGTTACATCTATGCAATAATTTTTTTTTAAAGGATCATGAGATATATATGACTTCAAATATCATCTCTTGATTGAGCATTTGTTATTACCTCTCTGTGATAAATTTGTTTGAAAAAGAAAGGGGCCACAAGTTATCTGCATCCCCGAGGACTTTACATTTGGTCGATTTATTGTTATTCCCTCTATTGTTTTGTTAAACCCTAGCATGATCATTGTCTCTTCAAGTTTAAAAAGGTACTTGTGTGTGCCTGGTTTTTTGAGCATGACTTGTTTTTGGTCTATCGAGCACGAATTGGTTCTGTTTCTATTTGAGCACGACTTGTTTCTATTTCTCCTCAGACACTTTTTGACTCTGTCTTTTGTTGGGCATTTTATTTTGAAGGAAGTCTGTACATGTTTAGTGTACACGAATCTCAGACTCAGAGTTACATGTTCTTTGATTAAAGGTTTCTTTCGAATAATGATTTGTGTTGATGAACACCTATGTGTGATTAAATTGGGGCCCAATTATGAGTTTTGATGACAATGGATTGTGTAAATTAGTGTTGGAAAGTCGACCGTTAGTGGTTAACACTGTTATAACCCCAAATTCCACCATACATGCCTACCTGGAATCAAACCATCTCATATCCCTTCTTTACCAAAGCACTGCTGAACAAATCTTAAAAAAACCTCTTTTATAAAGGCCCACGCACCCTACTCCATTACTGCACGCGTGTACACACTGGCTGACCCAAAACAACCTGTGTGGACCAACAAAAGCACGAAAAAAGGAAAGTTGCTGACGAAACACAAAAGCTATGGGTGAGTTAACTGAAACTCTCGACCATACATGGCCGAGGGTTCATCCAAATACCTAGCTCCTTCTAGCCTATAAAAGAAGGGGTAGGGGTCCCATTTGAAAAAAGGAAAAATATAGAAAAGAAACTCTGCCCATTTGCATATTCCCATTGTCCCAACCCTTTAGCCTTTCCTTGTGCCAAAGGAGATACAAAGCAAAGAAGTTGGAGGAGAGTTGAAGAGGAGCCCAGGATCAGGTTTGTGGAGAGGTGGCCAGTCTCAACTTTTGTAAGTTGACTCATTCAAAGTAATAAAGAAAATGCTTTTCCCATCCCAATTCATGAGTTATTCATAATTTTCTAAGTACATGTTTGAATTTCTAACCCATTATTCTATAGGTAATATGCATGTGTAATTGTTTCTTGTCTTGTATGTAGGTCAGCGTTGGAAAGGAGAACTGCAAACAAGTAATCAATTACGACAAGGGATCGACATCGAATGCCCAGAACGAGGTAGGTTGATCTAGCCATTGCATTTACTAAAAAGAAATGGGATTTAAGTCTGGGGATAAAGGTAGAAAGTAAATTTTCTCTACGTCATATCTGCATGCAAAGTCTAACCCTATTTGCTAGTCCGTAAGGAGATTTCCCTCAAAACAAAATTGGCGACCAAACTGGGGATAGTCTCTGGGGTTCCTAGAATTTTATTTAGTTTTTGGGTAGTTTAAAAGGCTAGTTTTTTTTGCCTGTTTTTTCTTTTAGTTTCTGTAAGGTCTGAGCTAGTAGGGAGTCTGGTTTTCCATACCAGATTTCCCTGTTATTTGCTTGACTGTGTTTTTTCGGGACCCACATAGGTACACGCGGCTTGTATAAGGTCTGCACATGTGTACCCACGCCCTAATCTCTTACAACCCACGTGTGAAGGCTAGCTGAAGAAGTAGCAGTAACGTGTAGATTTCAGAGAACTTCTGAGGCAGTCATCCTCTTCCCTGTCAGAACCACACATTCTCAGGGGGTTTTCTGGAATTCTGTCTGAGTCTTGTTTGTTTGTAGTCTCATCTCAGATTGTTTGGCTTTATAAATTTTTCCTTAGATTGTTTGTTTTTTCTGTTAGAAAAGAGTGTCCAAGTCTTCAGGAGACTCTGGTTATCAATACCAGAGGTCTCTTCCTGGTTTGGTCTGTCTTTTTTTTATTTTTTCTCAAAGTTTAGAGATACACGCGGCCTGTACAAGGTCAGCCTGCGTGTACACGCCCTCTGTCTCTATACAACTCACGTTCACACACTCGTTGTTGGATTAACAGTAGCGTGCTTGTGCAGGATACTTTCTCTTGAGGGTAAGGCAATCATCCTTTCCCTTGATGAGAACTATACCTCTCAGATATTTGAATCTCTGTCTTAGCAGTCAATAGCTTAGGATTAATCTTACCTTTAGCTCGCTTTTTCTCATTTAAAGAAAAGTTGTCATAAAAGTAAAATAATTTTTAAAGGTTTTTAGACAAGGGTGAGAGTCATTTTTTAAATTGCTAGTGTGTGATTTTTGACCTGATTCTTTGCGATCTGCGATTAGGCCAGAATTTTTTTTCTTGGTTTTTGGTTGTTGGTATTTTTCCTTTTTTCTTTATCAAGCATTTAAATAAAAAAAAATCTCTTTTCATTTTCTTGTTTGGTTGAAAAGTGTGTTTCTGCATTGTTAGCCAGGGAAAAGTTATTATTTCATAAGTTTTTGCAGTTTACTTAGATCATAAGTAGATTGTAGTCAAGTGAAATTTCTTTTGAGTTTGCTGTCCAAAATCTTAGAAAAGTTAATTTTTTTTTTTTTGGAAAAGTTGTTGAAATTTTGCATTAAGAAAAAATTTTGTTTCTAGATTTTTACTCATTTTTTCTTTCGTCTGTTACACATCATCAGTTTCACTTCCATACCCCTTTACATAAGACAAATCCATAAAATTAACGCTAAAATCTAAAATTTATTAGACTTTCATGTTTGTAGGGTTAACCAACTAGTTCAGGATTTAGGGCCTTGGATTAGGTTGGAGAGGAAACTCTTCAAGGCCATTTCAAATCAAACATTGGAGTCTGAGTTAGGGAGTGTCTGAGTCCAGTATCGTGGAATTTATCTGGGACTCCCCTCTAACACAGGGGATAAACATGAGGTTGCGTGCGAAAAGGTAGCGGAGATAACCCCTCCAAAGCTGGACCAATCGTAGTGGAGAACGCATATAGAGAGCTTGTCTTGGGATTCCGTCGTTTGCATTTTCCATGGGGCTTCGTGGGTCTCGAAACTGTTCGAGGTCCTCAGTTTTTTTTAGACCATTTGCGCTCGATACCCTTGATAGGTTTCGGGTTCGATACCCTGCTCATTGTGGTCTACCCAACTTTCGATTGTACCCACCTGGTGACTGTTCGCGCGCTGGCAACCTAGTTGCCCATCTTTTTAGGGACTTACACAGATGACTGCGGGGGTATACCATGGTACCTAGGATAGACATCGGGCCACACTTTGCAGAGTATACCCGGAGGGTGCTTCCATGTTCGAGTTGCACTTGCACCGGTAAGTTGCTCTAGTGTTGGTTGTTGTAACTGTTCTTCCAATTAATTTAGTGTTTTCCTGTCTTATCTTCTAGGGACTAATTTTTTTTTAGTGTGTGTTACTTTTGAACGTTTAGACTACCTTAGAGTTTCTTGGATCTTCTCACACAGTAGAGGATCCTGAACTCCGCCGGTCATGAAGGCTTCTTGGCCTACCGCCAGTTACACTGGAGCCACCCCCGCCACCATTAAGGCGAAAGCTAGACCAACAAGGGTCTTTTGAAGTAACTAGGTTACAAGCCATTGTGCCCGACCAACCCCTGGAGGAATCGACCATTTTGGACCTTGAAGAAACCTCTCTTGGCCTGGTTGAAACCCCAACCACTGATTTCTTGGGACTTTTCATCGTACCAATTCAATTTTACGAGCGCCAGATAGTGTTGCACACAACAATGGAAACAAATGTTGTTACTCCTTCTGGGAATTCTTCAATTCCCACTACAGTTGTCACCACATAAGAGTTTTCACCTCCTAACCCACCGTCATTAGTCTGAGCCACCATAGTCTTGACCGCTTCTACATCGCATAGTGGTCTGATCCCGTCTTTGGCGACGACCACAACCCCTTTCACACCAAGTATGACAGGCCCTCCGTTCTCATACGGGATGCCTAGTTCGGGTACAAGTCCTGTACTTTCCTACTCCACTTTACAGACTTTAGGTCGGGGGGAAGGGAGCTCTAACTCTCCTTTGCAAGGTCACATGGGGGGAACTCCTTCTCCTTTTAATGCTTTCCCTTACGGAGGAGGTCATATCCCTCCTTCCTCCCCTTTACTCGGTGGCTCACATCAGCCATCCACCGGACAACCTACACACAATAGTTTATTTGGAGCGGGGAGTCAAGGACCACCTTCACATAGTATGCCAGTAGGTTCGACACCATTTTCTTTGAATGAAACGTTTGGTAACAACACCTTCTCATCAGCCGCTTTCCCAACTGGGGGCAACCCCATTTTTGGACAATCCACTCCTATGCAGGGTACTATTCCTGCACAGGGGGAAAACCTAGGAACTGCTTCCGCATCAGGGCCTTGGAATTCTTGATAGGGATCCGTTCCCTCGTCCGAAATTCCGATCTAGGGTAATTCTTTCCACAATCAATGGAACCCTAAAAAAAATACTATGACCATCCCCACGAGACCACCATGGGGAAATCCTTCCTAGAGTCCTTCAAATATAATGCATGCCCAACCATCTATGTCCTATTTGGGAAATCAGCCGATGATGTCTCCACACCTGCAAAATCCATACGCGGGTCAGGGAAATGGTTTCTACCAAAATCCAGGCCAACAACCAAACTTTTCCTGGCAACCTGGTGCCAGTCAAACCCTAGGCCCCTTTTTCCCAAGTTATCAGCAACAACCCAAACTATCGTTCCTGGTGACTTTACAGTTGCCATATTTGACAAGGTTGTTGAATGACCCTATTTTTCATGATCTGCGTTGGCCTCCTATGTCAACGAAGTTGCCTTCGGACATTCTAATGTTCAAATCCAAGCCTAACGAAGATCCAGGAGATCATGTGACTACCTTTCATCTTTGGTGCTCATCTAACTCATTGAAAGATGACTCCGTACAACTGCAATTTTTTCAACGTACTCTCATTACGAGTGCCGTGAAATGGTACATTGAGCTCGATCTCTCAAGATACTCATCCTTTGGAGAATTGGCAATGGCTTTCCTGAACCATTTCTAGTTACATGTGAGATATGACGCTGGCATAGAGCTGCTCGCCAATTTCGAACAGACAACATCGAACCATATCTCTGATCACATCCGAGAATGGAGACACCGGAAGAGTTTAATCAAGGTACCAGTCCCACCAGCATTCCTGCTTGAGTGGTTCCTTAAGTCTTTATTTCCCCAGTTATCCAAATACGTCAGGAGTATTCTCCGAAGAAGACGCCATCATGAGGGCTAAAAAAATTGAGCTCATATATTCTCAGTCCGGTTTGTTATACAACATCTTGCCAGATGCACCACGTTCAATCCTTGATAAAACTAGACAGAGAGATGGACCACATGCCGATGGTATTGTCGGTTCAGCACAAAAAAATCCCACTAAGCAATTGACAAAATAGTTGTAGCAGTTATCTATACAACACACATCGGCCAGCCAAACTACTGCTTTGGCTGCTCCCCTTACCAAAACATTGGACGTACACACAGTGCAATCGACTAACCCAAAGGCCACCCAACAACCCGAAGGAAATAAAAAACAATGAAAGAAGGGTAAGGGGGGTAAAAAACCCACCGATAATGCTGGAAGAGACAACACTAAAAAATGCAAGGCGAGGTATCCCTGCAACTTGTGCGCAAAAGAACACCCGACCCATCTATGTCCTCGCCTTGCAGAGGCCCAAAAATTTGTCACACAACAACAACAGGCAGTGTTGACTAATCCATTTAAACATGGGCAAAATCTAACTCAAGCCTCTGCAAGCATAGGGAGAAGCCAAGAACCCTATCCGCCTCCAAACAACCCCGCATCCGCAAATGTATATATGGTGAGGGGTGATGCTTTTATATCGACTAGAGCACATGACTATAGTAAACCAATCACTTTTGAGGAGGGTAAAGAAGCTGACCTCCCATCTCTTCCTCTATGGATTGAGAAGACGTTGGGAGAAACAATGACATGCATTCCCAAAGGTGCATTTAAAAAAACTTCTCATAACCCAAATGCAAGGGCCGCCCAGAACTACTCTGTGGTGGAGGATTTATCACAAACCCCTTGTGCGATGTCTGTTTTGGAGGTCCTCCAAAGCTACCCTTCTCAGAGGAAAGCCTTGTTAACCGCTTTAGGCTCTACCGAGACTTGTAATTTGGGTACCATCATGTTGGATACAACCGACTTAAAACCTCGTCTGCCTTACCATGTCACGTTTCAGATAGTAGTGGCTTATCCCACGAATTTTTTTACTTGGAATATCTTCCGCACGGTGGTTGATGAGGGTGCCTTGACATGCGTTATGTCATTGGCATGTTGGAAGGCCATTGGACAACCCATTTTGTCTCCATCACCTACTCTCCTGACCGCTTTCGACGATCATTCATTCCGACCACATGGCATCGTTCCTTCTTTCCTCGTGTAGTTAGGATGGAAGACCTTGTGTGTTGAAGTAGAGGTAGTCGATGCTCCCCTTGACTATAACCTCTTGTTAAGAAGGAGTTGGACTTATGCTATGCAAGCTATGGTTGCTACAATTTTTCAGGTCTTGTTGTTTCCACACAAGGGCCGAATAGTGACCATCGATCAATTGTCTTTCTCTAGACCTGACCCTGCTTTGGGGGCGTCCACAGTCTCGATGATTGATAATCCTCAACCAGGTGTCGCCAACGTAGGAGTTGGTTTGTGCCCATCCTTGATGGGTACCTTCGATTACCCACCCCCTCACGGCGATATCAAATTTATATCCAATCACCATAAGGTTGAGATTTTTCAAGTTTCGTCGTTCCACATGACTTACTTCGAGGATCCCTGGATACTTCCTTCCCCATCAGCCACGATGGATGAGACTGGGCACTTGGGCATGTCCATTCCCTTGTCTGCAACTGAAGTAGTGTACTCTTTATTCCAACAAGCTTCAACTAACATTGATCCGACTCCTGCACAGGAGTTAGATCCACTTCTAGAGCCTATTTGGGCTCAGGGTTCCCTCGCTAACACCGATTCGTTAGACTTAGTCTTTCTTTCTGACGAAGCAGTAATCGAAGCAAGGACTAGTCCGGACAAACCTTGGGAAGATCTTCATCACAGATCATATTTTCTCCCAAAGTTAAGCCGAATTGAAGTAGGAGAATTCACCGTAACCATGATGGGAGATCAGTCGTGCCCTATTAATATCTTAGCTACACATGAAATTTATGCTGAGGGAAATATGACAACTATCGCTGAAACTATACTAATCAATATCTCCCAAAACCCTGACGTCATGGAGAACATCTTCGTCGGATTGGATTTCTCCCCCGAAGAGATTCAAATCTACACAAATCTTTTCAAAGAATTCCACGACGTTTTTTCCTGGTCTTATGAGGAAATGCCAGGTATCGATCCAAAAATAGTTGAACATGAGATCACAACATATCCTGATGCCAAGATTGTTCGACAGAAGCTTCATCCAGTTAATCCTAAGAAAGAATCAACCATTAAGGTTGAGGTTGAGAAATTGCTAAAAGCAGGTTTTATCTATCCTATCCATTTGACTTAATGGGTGTCAAATCCTGTGCTGGTCAATAAAAAACAAGGCATGATTCGTGTATGTACTGATTTCCGTGATTTGAACAAGACATGTCCCAAAGATAATTTTCCAACACCATTCATTGACTAGATCATTGATGAATGTGCTGGTTTCGAAGCCTTTCTTTCATGGGCAGTTTTTCGGGATATAATCAAATACAAATCAAACCCGAAGACCAACACAAAATGGCATTCATTTGTCCTTGGGGTACATTCACATATCGTAAAATGCCTTTTGGTCTTAAAAATGCTGGAGCAACCTTTCAACGGGCCATTTCTTTTTCTTTGCATGACCTCAAGCATATAGTCGAGGCCTATCTATATGATTTAGCATTGCGATCTCGCAAGAGAACGAATCATCCAACACACCTTAGACTTATCTTCGAACGTTGTCGCTATTTCCGGATTCACTTGAATCCAAACAAGTGCAGCTTCTGTGTAACGTCAGGACGTTTGTTAGGTTTCATCATATCAACAATAGGGATCATGGTCGATCCTCTCAAGGTGGAGGCAATAATCCAGTTTCCCCCCCCCCACGCACAATCCTTCAACTTCAGAGTCTACAAGGCAAGGAAAATTTTTTACAACGCTTCATCGCCAACTATACTGAAATCACCAAGGGATTTATGCGCTTACTGAAGAAAGACGTCCCTTTTTACTGGGATGATGCCACTCACCGCTCTTTCGACACATTAAAACATTCCCTCAGAAATGCCCCTCTGCTCCGGCCACCTAACTATAACAAAGATTTCTTATTATATCTGGCTACAACAGAGTCAACCATTGGCATGGTTTTAGTTCAGGAAGATGACTTGTTCTTAGAATATGTGATCTATTACTTGAGCCGAGGCCTTGTAGGACCGGAACTCAATTATTCTCATATCGAAAAACTTGTGTTGGCAGCAGTTCATGCTGTTCAACGGTTCTGTCATTACGTTCTGTTTCACAAGACCACCGTCATTGCTATTGTGAATCCATTCCAGTACATGTTGACACGATGGGTAATAGGCGGAAAAATCAGTAGATGGATAGTCATCCTCCAGGAGTTTGACTTAGACTTCATTTCAACAAAGTCTAAAAAGTCACTGGTCTTTGCAGAGCTTATTTCAAAACTTCCGGTTGAGTCAGGTGACGTTGTGCCTGAAGAATCGCCTATTTGCAGAGATGTGTTTTTGATCACATATTCAGATCCATGGTACGGAGATATACTTATCTATCTCCAGACTTTGAAGTGCCCCACTTCTACTTCTTGTGATGAGCGTCGACGTATACACCATCAGGATAAGAATGATCTCATACTCGATGATACGCTGTATCAGAGAGGTTTAGACTACATCCTACGCCGATGTCTCATTCATGAGGAGGCAGTTATTGTGCTCAACGATTTCCATACCGGAGCTTGTGGCGGTCATTTGTATGGGTTGGCAACAACCCAAGAGATTCTACGAGAAAGTTACTTCTGGTCGACACTTATCAAAGATTGTATCGAATCGGTAAAGAAGTGCCATCCGTGCCAAATCTTCTCTTGGAAGATGAGGGCACATCCCGCTCCCATGTTTCCCGTCATCACAGTTGGACCCTTCACCAAGTGGGGGATTGATTACACTACTTGCAACCCCCCTTCAGCAAGGGGGCATCGCTATATCATCGTAGTTGTCAACTACTTCACAAAGTGGGTTGAAGCTATGCCAACATTTAAAGATCATGGAGAGACTGCAACTCTCTTTTTATTCAACCAGATCATAGAAAGGTTCGACATCTTGAGGGAGATTGTCACTAACCATGGCAGTCACTTTCAGAATCAGATGATGACTGAATTAACATCAAATCTTGGGTTACGGCAAGAACATTCATCACCCTACTACCCCCAGGCCAATGGGCAGGTGGAAGCTGTAAACAAAACTCTTAAGACTATTCTACATCGAACTATCAACTCAGCCAAGTCAAATTGGCATTTGATGTTATACTCGACATTATAGGCTTACCGAACATCTATTAAGACTGCAACCGGTTTCTCACCTTTTCAACTCGTTTACAGGCTGTAGGAAGTGTTAGAAAAACAGGAATGCAGAGCAATAAAATAAAAAAAATGCAGAAACAAAACACATAAGACACACAGTACAAGAGAGACACAGATTTACGTGGTTCACCCAGTGTGGGCTACGTCCACCAGAGAAATTGCCAGGTCCTTCCTTTATTATTATCCAGCAAATGAAGGGATACAACCTACAGCAAAACCCACTGTAACTTCCTCTTCTTTCTCTCACAGTCTCCTCTCTCAGAATACAATATTCACCATCCTCCATAGCCGCAATAAATTTCCCTCATAAAAGAGGGTTGCCTTCTAGGGAAAAAAACCCTAACATAATCTCTACCGTTAGATCTGCGACCTTGTAATGAACGGTCCAGATTTACAATGAAATTACAATATACTTTTATAAGGAAATTTTTGCTTCGGGGGACGCTGGGGGCTCGCTTGCCCCCGAACCCCCGTTGGGGGCTTGCTTTCCCCCGAACCCCCCAGCTGGGGGGATAGGCCCCCCGGACCCCACAGAGGGGGTACCCCCCTCTGCACTCCCCCGCGTGGAAGAGTGTACATACTTTTGGGGTGTAAATACTTCATGGGGTATAAACACAACTAAAAGTAAAAGACCTATAAATCAGGAAGATAATCAGGCTCCATAACCAACAGGCAGTCTTGCCCATCGAATGTCAGATCCCGTCTCTAAAATTTGCAGTACAATTATTGCCAGACACTTCTCCACTCGAATAACGGCTAGTATACCTTGAGCAGCTTAATGAACAACATCGTGATGCGGCCCTGGCAAATGAGGCTCACAAACATAAGGTCAAGTGTCAATATGATAGGTCCGTTCATCCTCAAATTTTATCTGAAGGTGACCTTGTCCTGGTCTATGACTAGGATAAGGACTCCCTGGGGGCAGGAAAATTCAAACCCATGTGGTTCAGGCCTTTCATCATAAAATATGTATTAAAAAAGGGCGCCTATTTTCTGGTTGATTTCGAAGGGAATGCTTTGGTGGAGCCTAGAAATGGGCTCTACCTCAAGAAGTATTACTCATAGGCAGGTCACTGTGGGTAACGTTTTGTAACATATGTATAGTCTTTGTACTATTACTTTTTAGTTTCTTTTAAGTGTTATGGACATATCATTGATGTTATCTTTCATCACTGTGGCAGATGTCAAGTGATTCTAAGGTGTTCATTGGGTATGCAGATGGTGCTAGTCGACACACTCAGAGGCTTGCCTATGCATCTTGGGTAATCTTTACACCTCAAGGCCAGTTGTTATCTTCCGAGGTATATGCTTAGGTGACACCACAAATAATGTTGCCGAGTATAGTACAGTTATTGAATTACTTCATGACGCTTTGTCATTGGGTATCTCTCATCTCTGGGTCTACCTCGATGCTCAATTGGTTGTGTCTCAATTAAACAGAGTGTACCGAGTTCATGATCCAACTTTACACCGACGATTCCTTAGAGTACGTCTCTTAGAATGAAACTTTGATTATATTACATATTTTCATGTTCCAAGGAGATTAAATCAAGTTACATATACTCTAGCTAATCAAATTTTAGATTGGCATCTTGCACACATATGAAAGAACATTGACATAAGCATGTAAATAATTTTTTTCACACGTGATCCATAAGACACAAAAGACCAAAAAAAAAAACCATATATAATATCATAAAGTAACCAGAGTACATAGATGGACGCAAGCGCCTCAAAAATAGGACCAATAATGAGTAACAGGGCTTATGCCCTCAAAAAATATATACAAGTAGTGCTCGTGGCACACAAAATGTATAAATAGGTTCAGGGCCTATGGGCCCTATTATACTGGTCCACAACATGGGCTGAACGCCTAAACAACCAGACCCACATCCGAGGTGCCCCCACTACATGAGGCTGCATGGATGGTGGCAGGTCCTCAATCTTTGCCATCGGGACTATGCGAGTGAGTGCAGTAAAATTCCGCTCAACTCATCTAAGTACCCTCTCAGCCTCCCCAGTTGGGAGGTCTCCTGCTACTACTGATCCCCCGGCAGCGGCGGTTGTGGCCCCTGGCCGAGGACGACGCCTGTTCCTTGCATAATCGGTAGGTCTCACTGGTCCCACATCTGCATGAAACAAACGTATATCCGTCAAACACTCTGGCATAAAAAAAAAATGATATA
>ML807671.1:133291-157543 GCA_009831015.1 Picea engelmannii
AACAAAAATGACATAAAAATTACATATACAACAAAAAAACACTACAAAGGTGGATACTTACCCATCTCCCCTCGCTCCTCACTAGGAGGTACTAGTATTTCCAGGTCTCTCGAAAAATCAATCCCGACATAGGGGTAGTCCTCTATAACCGGGATCTGCCGTTATAGCCATGCAAAAAAGTCATCATCGAAGGACTCATTGGTCCTTCCACCACCCTGTCGTGGCAATAATACTGCCCATCTACACACAGTAGGAAAAGAGGCCTGATGTCCTCGTACCACTACCCGAGGACTAAAACTCAGAACTCTCTCAAAAAATAATGAACACAAAATAGTTTCGAACCCAAAGTTCCTCTATGTACACTGATGAAAATATTTCAATTGCCTCTTCATACACTCCAGTAGTGTAGTACTCCAGTCGAAGATTTGTGCATTCAAGCATTGGACAACACAATTCATCTATGCACGGGATTCTTGATGCAAGGCCACTGAACCGGTAATCCGCCCAATGAGCAATAATATTGCTTGCAGCGATAGGTTAGTGATCTTGCTTATAGGCACCTAGGAGCTCAAACGGTTTGTCCCAGCCTCACAGTGCAGGGCTATCATTTTCGCTATGTTATGCGGCCCCGATGGAAATTTCCTAAAGTTGACTGGTTCCCCTCTCCTTGAGAGGCCATTCAAAAAGTAGATATCCTCGGTGGTGGGCACTAGTGATTTGCCCTCTAGCATAAAATCCTCTGCATCAGGGTGCCAATAGTCAACCAAGGCGTTCAATAACCTCGGTTGTGCCCGCATAAAAAGACATAGGAAGAACTTTAACAAACCACATTGCATTAACGCGGCCACGAAGTTCGGATCTCCCGCAACCAACTCACCAACTTATTCGTGCTCCCTTTCCCTCCATTGGACATACATCCTGCCAAAACAACAAGGTTCAGGAGGGTGAGTGAGTGATTTTTTGTTTTTTTGTCTATAAACGGAGGTCCACGCGTGTTGTCTAGGTGACAGTCGTGTGTACATGTGGGTAGGTTGTACTCTGTATGAGTGTACATGCGGCCTGTCTAGAGACAGCCCGTGTGGACCTAGGGCCGACCTTTTAAAGGTCAACGCCCACCCAAAAAATGACATGAAAAGAAAAAATCAAGAATTGAATAGCTAGATAGGGGAGTTTGTACTTACTTGGTCCAGACGGAAGTTGTTTTCGTCCACTGTAGCTCCCATAATCACCGTTTTTATCAAAGGGGGTCTTTTGGCTCCATAGTCAATTTCCAAATCAACAATGGTGATAATGTGATGCCAACTTCTATTTATAGACTTTTTGGCCTCTTTTTGTCACTTTTTTGGCCTCCCTTATCATTTTATTTATACCAAAAACCATTTAGAGTGATTCAGGAGTTTCATCGGAGGGATTTGATCGGGTATTGGGACAGTTTTAGGGAGTTTTGAGTATTTTTGACGATCCATGATTTTTTTTTCGATGAACAACTTGAGCATATAGGTTAGGTTTCTACCCTGATTTTTGTATCTTGTTGTGTTTTCATTTTCCCTAGGATCGATCCCATCAAATTGTGAGATGGAACCATCATATCTGCTTTAGAATTGTCGTAACGTGGTGGTAGATCCTACCGAAACATGGATGCCCTAGGTAGATCCTGGTTGCATTATGGTATTCATGTTGTCTGTACAACACTATAGGCTCAGGAGTCCTTGCAGTTTTTCCTGAATACGAGTTTTGAGCCTCATTTACACAATTCTTCTTCGCTCTTGACCCCACCCTCAGGACTCCCAAAAAATAACGGGTCTTCTTTTAAGCCCTTTTCAGACCCTCTAAATATGAAAATATTGCCGAGCGATCTTGTGGCCTTTCACGCTCGTTAAACTGAAATTTGAAGTCACGTTTGTCTAACGGTAGTTTACCCCTTTTTTGGTCTGGACGGTCAACTGTACGAACAAAGGTATACTCTATGGAACTTCAGTTCTTTAGAAGAGTACTCTCAGGTATAATTTTATCCCTTTTTTGGGACTGGGGAACTAAACTTACGAAGAAGGAACCCCCACAAAGTCCATAGTTAAGCTCTTTTCAGACTCCCTAAAATTGAAAAGATTGCCGAGTGACCTTATTCTTTCACACTCGTTAAATTGGTCCAGAAGAACGTTCCTGATGGAGTCCATAGTTAAACTTTTTTCAGACTCCTTAAAAATGAAAAAATGGCCGAGTGATATTCTCTTTATCACACTTGTTAAAATGGTTTTGAATAGACGTCTTGTCGGTGCTAGTTTACCCCTTTTTCTATCTGACTAGACTACCTTTGAAAAATGTACCCCAATGGAGTCTCCTTTTATGTTTTTTCAGATTCTCTAAATATGAAAAACCATCGAGCTTACCTTCTCTGGGCTTGTTAAACTTACATCGAAGGACGTTACCATTGTGTGTTTTGTTAACCGCATTTGCATACCTTATATATCATCCTTGTAACAATTTTCTTCTGCATTTTAACACCCTTGGCCCCCGAAGTATTTTTTCCTGAGTATCATTATTTTTGAACATCAGTCTTGTCCTTGTGCCTTGAACTTGTGTGTTTGCAAAATTCGTTCCTCCTTTGTAACGTAATCTTCCTTTATTCTTTTTCCACAATTATTGAAAAGGACAAAAAAAATCAAATATACCCCAAAAAGAAAAAGGGAAAAATATAGCAAAGAAACTTTGTCCATTTGCATATTCCCATTGTCCCAACCCTTTAGCCTTTCCTTGTGCCAAAGGAGATACAAAGCAAAGCAGTTGGAGCACAGTTGAAGAGGATCCCAGGACCAGGTCCGCGGAGCGGTGGGAGGTCTCAACTTTTGTAAGTTGACTCATTCAAAGTAATAAAGGAAATGCTTTTCCCATCCCAATTCATGAGTTATTCACAATTTACTAAGTACCTGTTTGAATTTCTAACCCGTTATTCTATAGGTAGTATGCATGTGTAGTTGTTTCTTGTCTTGTATGCAGGTCAGCGTGGAAAGGAGAACTACATACAAGTAATCAAGTATGAAAAGGGATCGACATCGAACGCCCAGAACGAGGTAGGTTGATCTAGCCATTGCATTTACTAAAAAGAAATGGGATTTAAGTCTGGGGATGAAGGTAGAAAGTAAATTTTCTCTACGTCATATCTGCATGCAAAGTCTAACCCTATCTGCATGCAATGCTGCCTAAGTCTCATCATTTGTCATACTATTATCCAAGGGAATTTTGTCACCAAGCCTGAGTCGGCCCCTCTGCAATATGTCTATTGTCCTCATGCCCGACCATCCTAAACATCCAATCAAGTCCTTATTTGAAATCACTGAAGCCTTCAGTCTAATCATCAAGATTATCAAGTCCATGACCAACGAGCCATCAAAGATCTCTGGGTAGTGCAGTCATACACTCATATTACACTCCTACCCGAGTTTTGAAGATTTTGAAGTTGTTGCTCGAGCTCTGAAGATCTCATCTCCAGCCATCAGGCCATATCAACTTCTAGAATATGGATACTCTATATGTATATATTTTCGATTTCGAGATGTATCTCCGCTGTGTATTGTTCATGGCTACTCTTTATATAGTTATATGACATGGATCTACAATGTATTTGAATGGTAGCCATGATTCTATTTTATCCCGAGCATGGGTATGCCCACCTCGGTGAAACATTTGTTATTTTACAGACGACACCTCTCGGTTCTTGATCCTTGGGCTCAATCGTTCGACACATCAGTAAATATGGTAATGTATTTTGGCCATCAGATGCTCTTCTAACCTCACACATTAGGGGGCATCTGTTATAACCCTAAATTGCACAATACATGCTTACCTGGCATCAAGCCATCTCATATCCCTTCTTTGCTAAAGTACTGCTGAACAACTCTTTAAAAAACCTCTTTTATAAATACCCACACTCCCTACTCCATTACTGCAAGCGTGTACACGCTGGTTGACCCAAAACAACCCGCGTGGACCAAAAAAAGCACAAAAAAAGGAAAGTTGCCGATGGAACACAAAATCTATGGGTGAGTTAACTGAAACTCCCAGCCATGCATGGCCGAGGGTTCATCCAAATACCTAGCTCCTTCTAGCCTATAAAAGAAGGGGTAGGGGTCCCATTTGAGAAAAGGAAAAATATAGCAAAGAAACTCTGCCCATTTGCGTATTCCCATTGTCCCAACCCTTTAGCCTTTCCTTGTGCCAAAGGAGATACAAAGCAAAGCAGTTGGAGCACAGTTGAAGAGGAGCCCAGGATTAGGTTCGCAGAGTGGTGACCGGTCTCAACTTTTGTAAGTTGACTCATTCAAAGTAATAAAGAAAATGCTTTTCCCGTCCCAATTCATGAGTTATTCATAATTTGCTAAGTACATGTTTGAATTTCTAACCCGTTATTCTATAGGTAGTATGCATGTGTAGTTGTTTCTTGTCTTGTATGCAGGTCAGCGTTGGAAAGGAGAACTGCGAACACGTAATCAAGTACGATAAGGGATCGACATCGAACGCCCAGAACGAGGTAGGTTGATCTAGCCATTGCATTTACTAAAAATAAATGGGATTTAAGTCTGGGGATGAAGGTAGAAAGTAAATATTCTCTAGGTCATATCTGCATGCAAAGTCTAACCCTATTTTCTAGTCCGTAAGGAGATTTCCTTCACAACAAACACTGGTTCTATTGTTATTTGATTTCAAGGAATGAATATTGGATATGGATGTGTGGAATCTCTGTGTATTTTTCGATTTTGTTTTAAAAGGAAAAGGGTTTGCATTGGAACATGAAGGATTGTGGCTCTAATGGTTATGATGTTATTGGAAATGATATTAATATGATGTTGCATAGATATTGTATAAGATGAAAAGATTGATATAATTGAAGAATTATGGGCAATTGAATTGTATTTTATTTGAGTTCAACAAACATTCTGTCTGCAATTAAGGAACAGTTAAATGATTTTGGTTTTTAAGTGGATGGTTATTGGATTGTGGTGTGAACAGAGTTATGTTTATTAATTGATTTAATTTTTTTTTAATGAACAATATCCCTATTATACCCTCTCATACTACCATTTTTTTGCTCATTATACCCCCCCTCACGATCCAATTTCATTTTTGCATGCCCTGTTCTATAAAATGAATTTAAAACTCTGTATGGCAATGATAAAGATATGATAGAAAAATAGGTGGCAACTGATATATTTTGGTATTTATTGCACAATTATTCATTTAATGAATTGTTGAGAAGTACTCGTGTTCTTACTCCCTATCATGCTACCACATTTTTGCTCATTACAATCCCTCCAGATATTCCATGAACCCTATTTAACCCCCTACTCATTTGGAAATTATTAAATAATTTATTATGGATTGAAGTGCATGAGTCTTATGTCAATTTTTGAGCCAAACTTTATTTCATATGAAGATAATGTCATGTATGGTCTGTTAAGGGCTAGTTTCTAATGAATTGTTGCATACAGGATGAGTTTCTTCAGCAGAGGTAGTCATGGCATAAACAATAGAGGAAGAGGTAACTGTAACATAGGGCCTATAAGGCCCAGATTCTCAATTCATTTTGATGCCGATCCTCAGGAGTTGAACCAACTTTTCCAAGATGGGTTCTTCAATTGGATTGGGAAATGTATAGTTCATCCTATACCATAGAGGCCTCCCTTCCAGCACCAAAATATCCCTGGTATCCCTGTGCCTCCTCATGTATCTATGCAACCAAAAGTTCCAAAAAATGATGAATGGTAGGAGATCGTTCATCTAACAGTCTCCCACCATCGTGGCTGTCCCAAATTGTCATTGCCTCCTCCTCCTCCACCTATAAATCCAAATTATCAAATTTCCCCTGTACATTCCCATGTTCAGTCCTCTCATGGTAGAAAATGACTTAAAACTGAGGCCCCCCATGTAAGTTATCTATCCCCACAGAGCCTTATAAAACACACACTAAACTAAAGAATAAAGAAAATTATATGCTGTACAATTTCATCATTAAAGCATAAATTAAATTTATCAACAGCATGAAAGTAAATTTAATTAACAACCACATAACACAACAAATTCATAAAATTACATACCTCTGTCTGATGCTAATTCCCCAATATTCGGTTGTCCTCTCCATTGCTCTGCTCTAACTCTGCCTGATGCTCTGACCAAACCCTGCTTGATGCTCTGACCAAGCCCTACCCAAAACCGACTAACCACCCAACCAACTAGGAGCAGCCTATCTGTCTCCCTAGCTCTAGGATTCCTGGCCCCCGATTCCAAAACTCCCAGCAACCTGGTGCACCCCTATAACAGTCCACCCAAACTCCAAACCAGAAAAAAAATATCCAAAACCAGGAAATACAGTCTCTAATCTCAAATAATGCTTCCTCTTCCCCCCAAATTTCCAAAAGTCCTCCTTTTCGAATGCCTCTCCCCCTCATATCCCTCTTCCCATTCACCGCTTCCTACCTTCAATTAATGCCACCCACCTTATCCCTCCATTTAATACCCTATCCCTCCATTCAATACCTTATCCCTCCATTCAATGCCATTTCCCTTCATATGTAAAGTTTTCTAATAAGTTATTAAGCCTTTAATTTGTTATCTAAACATTAAATGTGTTAATTAATCAACATATATTAAACAATAAATAGATAATTAATTAATTAATTAATATTATTAATAATTTATAATTACTTAACTAATACACATTAAGACAGTTAATTATTAATTAATTATACTTGATAAACCTTAAGCAATTGTTTAACTAGGGTTGTTACACCCCATTTGTAAGACAAAGGTAAAGTTGTTGCTTCCCCCTCATCTCCTTCAGATGACTCAACAAAATCAGTGTCCTCCTGTATGCACCTGAGGGGTGATTTCTTCCATGTTATTAGTGAGATTAAGCCTCAAGGTTCGAATCAAACCAAGGCTAATTCTGGGAAGTCCAAAGGGCACAACAACGACAGAAGAAGAATTGCCTCTCAAAGTGGCAAATATGGATTTTAATTTATGTGTTTATGGTTGATTTGTTAAATACAATGGACTACAAAACGGTTTGGACAACAAACTATTTTTTGGATAATGTGGTTATTTACATATTTTGGATATAATTTGAATTATTTATGATATTTAATATTCAAATTTTGGAAATATTTATGGGAGCTACAAGGAGGCATGTGTTTAAAATGGTTATCTGATTGTGTTTATTTTTGTAAAGAATAAAAATGAGTCACAAGGGGTCCCACCTACTTAGTTATTATTTAATAAAGACCCTTAACTATTATTATTATTATTATTACTTCCCCTAAACTAAAATTAGTCAAGTTTAACTGAATTAACTAAAGGAGGTAGTTGAACTACTTCAACTGATTTGGAATGCATAAAATCCAAATGAGAAGGAAGAACAAGGGGAGAATAGAAGGAGAAAACAATACTAAGGTTTTCTCATTTGTTTTCATGAGATAGTTCAATTTTTATTCATTCTTCAATTCATTAAAGGCCCAATTCTATTTTTTGACAGTAGGGTCCTATTGTAGACAACAAGGTTCAAAGATGAACCATATCATTCAGGTGCTTGTTTTAGAGGTGTTGATCTATCTTTGATAGTCTGTGTATACTTGTCTGTTTATGGATTAAGTTTCATAACTGATAAAGGATATTGTGCAGAGTCAAATTGGCAGCAATCTGTGGCAAACTGATCCAGATTTGAAAGTTCAATTTTTACTTCTTGTCAGAGTCCTTTTGTATGGTTTTCATCGGGGATATCTAAATTCGACTTTGGTCCATGCTCTCACAGGGATTTTGTAAAGATAAATATATTTTTGATTTCTTGGAATGAAATAAAGAGATTGCTATTCTGTCTCATTTGTGTGAATCTGTGACTTGGTTTCTTTTGCTTTTGATATCCACATTTATTTTATGTAATTTGTATATTTTCAGAAAATTATATAAAAAATTCATATTTTGCAACAATCTTTTCATTTAAAAAATCAGCCTAAGCCCTTGTAATTAATACATGTGGATTGGGAATTACTTTTTGAGGCTATAAAACATAGGGCAATATTCCCAATTATCTTTCCTTAGCCAGATGGGATTCAAAAATGCTTGAGTGAGATAACTCATATCTTTTCCTGAACATTTATTTCGCGACCATACTGGGGAGATCTTCCATATCTCTCTGGTTGATTGTATGCTTGATTATCATTGAATATATTTATATTTTTTCTTTTGATTCTTTAACTATTTTCTTTTCTTCATGACAATACCTGTTACAAGGCAACCCAATATTGAGCCCGATCTTAAAGATCAGACCAACATTGCTTTAACCTTATTCAATACCATCTTAGAAACTGTTAATACCTGGGTTGAGCTTGAATGCTTGTGGGAAGTGATTGAGAAAGACATAAGTGTCCGAGAATGTTGGGAATCCAGGAAGAGACAGCGTAGGGATCAACCATAGCTTTCTTTTTCCTAAATTTTTGATCTTCTTTTCGTGTCCTTAAACCCCCACATCTCTAGGAGAAGAATAGGTTTATCATCTAAGATCAACCCTATTGTTGAAATAGGAAGAAGAAACATTGTTTTGTCAACCCAACAAAGTACTCTAAGGAGAACCTTGTCTGATTCAGCCAATTCGTCTTTCTCTCCCTTATCCATCATTCACAATATGGCATCTAGTGGTGGCTTTGGTGGCACTAAAGGTTCCTCTTCATCTCAACCTTCAGCCTCTTCAGTGACTGGTATCTTGTATAGTCATCAATTTCCCGACTAATCTACCACCAATCCCACTAAGGTCATAAATAAGTATGGCCTCTTTCAATTTGAAGAAGATGATACTACTACTCCATGGCATGTTTCCTCTCCTCTGAATCTAGCACCTGCTACTCTTCCACTTCCAAAATTAAAAGAGCATCTCCCTAGGTTTTTAGGAAATAAAACAGTTACTACGAATGAACACTTGGTGGCATTTTCTAATGCCTATCACAACATAGGAGCCAATGAAAATGACACTTGTATGCACTTATTTGTTAATTCCCTTGAAGGGAAAGCAACGACTGATTTCTTTAATCTTCCTCACAAGATTCTTTCCACTTGGGAAGAGTTAGTTTATTGGTTCAAATCTACTTATAGGAAATCTAAGAGCCAAGTCGAGTAGTTACGAGAGTATAATAACATTGCTTATAAATACGGTGAGACTATTGTTGGACATATTGTCATTGATGTCAACAGTCGATGTGATGATTTGTTGTTACGATGAATTATCATTACTATAGATGAGATTGTCATTGATGTCAACAATATATTAGTTAGCAGAAAATATCAAACAATATGCAGAGATCGAAAGCATAAGCTCATGAGGAGGAGTGAACTGAAGAAATTCGTGATTATTGTTGATCACGATAGGATCAACAATGTTCCTATGATAAAATCTTAGGAGGGTTAGAAAATTTAGAGATCAAAGATTGGAAGGAAAAGCGTAAGCTCAGGGTGAGAAGCCTCAACAACCGTTTGATCATAGTGAGAAGCCTTAGCAGCCGTCCGATCAAGAAATTGACCGTGTTGACTGTCTCATATTACAGACGTTGGTCATATGAGTGACCATGGGCTTTAGGACCATTGGAGGATCGTGACCATTGGATCTGCAAGCCAGATCAATGGCAGGGATAGATTGCAAAGATTGGTAGGAGAATTAAATGACTCGCTAGTTCCAATCCTGCAATGGGTCTAGATCGTCAGATCTCATAGATTTGAATATTGATGACATTGGTTGATCTAAAAATAGATTAGATTAAGTCAGATTGAATTGTGACCATCGGATGTGCAATTACCATATCAATGACAGGGATGGATTGTGGAGATCGAAAGGAGAATTAGATATCGTTCTAGTTCCAATCCCTGTAATTTATCAAGACCATTAGATCTTATAGCCTCAAATATTGATGATTGTGGTTGACTCACCAACAACGCACAACTTCAAATTGAGGAGTTTTGGTGACGAGTTAAACCACTCACAAGTTGTGGTTCTAGAATCATCCTTGATCGTGGACCTGCTTCAAGTGTCTTCACGACCATTGGATCACATTTTAGTGGAAGGACATGAAAAGCTCAAAGGGACGAGAGTTCGATTATCCAAATACCCATCAACCGTCAGATCAAACCCGAATTATCATCAACCGTCAGATCATTTTCAAGTGGAAGGATAGGATAAGCGAGGTAAAATATCTGAGATCTCATTTATGCGAATTTCCGTCAGCTGTTGGATCATTCTAAGTGGAAGGACAAGATAAGATAGAAGAGATGCATCACAGACAGATTGAGCCATCGATATAGGATCATTATTGAAAAAAAATATTTAGTTCGGGTATAAAGATGCAAGGAGGTTAAGCTCCAGAAAAATCTCACTTCATATTTTTTAGTTTGAGAGTTGAATTACTCGAAGCCTGAAATTCAAAATGAATAAGGACCATCGGATCTGGAGTATATACGATGACCGTTGGATCAGGGTTGTTGGTCAGCAGACCACATCAACAAGGACATGTGGCAGACCATGTCAGAAGACCATGTCTACAAGGACATGTGGAAGACCACGTCAGAAGACCATGTCTACAAGGACATGTGGCAGACCACGTTAGTAGACCACAAAAACAAAAGACATGTGGTAGACCATGTCAATAGACCACGATAGAAAAAGACATGTGGAATACCATGTCAATAGACCACATCAGCAAATACACATGGCATAATCAGATGATGAAAAGAGTCAAGAGGAAATTGGCTTGTGCCATGACAACAAGTGACGTAAGCAAGTTACATCACTTAGGGAGAATTACTTCGGCAGTTTCACCACCAAGAAATATCAAAAGTCCGGAAGTCTCAAAGGATGAAGGTATGAAGTCACTGTTAGACGTCGATATGAGATACATATCAAGAGTTAGGAAAACTGTCAGATCCAGGAGAAGAACATGTGACACATGAGGAGATCCATGTCAGCAAGACTACGTCAACAAGGACACATGGAATAGTCAGAGAATGACAAGTGTCAAGCTGAATCAACATTTTAGGTACGTGAAAATCATGAATCAGAGTGACAGGTGGAAGCTACTCAGTTCGTGACACGTCATCAAGTGACACAAGCAAGTTACTCCACTATGAGAGTTTTACTTCGGGAGTTTCACCACCAACAAATGACCAAATTCCCTAAGTCCCGAAGTGGACATAAGTCGTCCGATCTGAATTTCTCATTGGGAGAATTATCAACCGTCGATCTAATACAGTGAAAGGATAGTGTAAGTGGAAGTATTAATCGACAACAAGTGATCTCCACCACTTATGAATTACTTAGCAGATGATCACTCTAGAGGAAAGAAGGGGTTGAGATTTGAAATCTCCAAAGTTGGGAGACCCGAAGGAGATCTCGACCGTTGATTCAAAAGGGACATGCGTCAGTGGATTGAAAACTCTACAAGATTGACGTATGGAGGAAATAAGGGGTTGATATTTGATATCTCCGAAGTCTAGATACCTGAAGGAGATCTCAACCGTCGATCTGATGTCGGGTGTACTCTCAACCATTGATCAAAATACAATGGAAGGATAGTGTAAGCATAATAGTTGAAGTCCCAAAGTAATTGGTGGCCATACATCTCAATGCTTGATTAAGTCCTGGCCGTTAGATTAAGCGTTGTAAGGATCGAGTATGACCATTGATCCGGTTCCGTGATATAATGAGACCTGTCCGATCTGTTCGGAAAAATCTTCTTCGAGAGATTTGAAAGGTTGCAAAGTCTCGAAGACCCAGAGGGAGAAGTCCCTAAGTCCCGACAATCTTCCATCTCATCAGATATTGGATCATGACCGTTGAATTGATAAGAGCTCAAGTGCTCATCTCACCTAACGTCTTATTAATTCCATTGGTCATATGGTAAAGATATTTGAAAGGCAGAATGGAATGTGTCGCTTAAATTGATAAGCCTATGGTTCTACGCCTATGATCATATGAACATGGTTTGAAGGAAGTGCCTATTCCTGTTATCACAAAGACGAAGGAAATTGATCCATCCTGTGATCGATTTATGAAAGAAAAGGGGATTCCATGTTTAAAGTTGAATACACAAAACGATGATCTCTGGTGGTCCCAAAATTTGTTGTAAATGAACAAGCTAGTTATAAATTGTTGCACAAGTCAGCCCAATAACTTAAACAAGTTTTGAGCATAAGAAACTATAAATACGACGATGATTGGTTCACTAGATGGTGTGCTTGGCGTAGAAGTGGGCTTGTGGAAAAGATAGGCTCGCTGAGAAAGAGCGGCCTATGGAGTAAAATGAAGGGGATGCAGACCTGAGGTCCATGCGAATATCAGAGAGAACAAAAAGTGAAGAAGGCATGAATATCAGAGGAAAGAAGAAGTGAAGAAGGCATGAATATCAGAGGAAAGAAGAAGTGAAGAAGGCATGAATTTCAGAGAGAAGATGAAGTGCGGTGATGAGCATTTATGGTATACCTCTGATCATGAAATATAGTTGATTCAATAATAGATCACTACTACTAGAGTTTTCTCAAACTGCTATATGAACTCTAGTTGGATAGACTACGTTCTATCAATGAGCTGGGTCTTGTGGAAAGTTGGGTCTTGCTTGAGAGTTGGTGCTCTCCGAGGAGTTGGTGCTCCTTACTTCAGTTGGTGCTGATACAAAATAGTTGTTGCTGGGAAAATTCATATTACTATATTCACATATATATACATATCAATTATACAAAATATTACACAAACATATGGTATTTGTTATCCATTGTGATTATGATTTAATTGTTCTTAATCTGTTCAATTATGTTTTAACTGCTAACTTGTAAGAAGAAAAGTTAGAAAAGTCCACACACTAATTCACCCCCCCTCTTAGTGTGGACGATGTGTTCAAAAATTGGTATCAGAGTGGGTTCCTTTAACACAGTTTAACCACTGGAAGGTAGATCCTGAAGAAATGGGTGGATAGATGTCTCTCTTCACAATTGAAGCTCCCCTATTTGATGAAACAATTTATTCTTCATGGAGAGAAAATATGAAACAATATTTGAAGTCAAGAGGATTTGAAGTTTGGAATCCAATAGTAAGCAAGCCCTGGGACTTAACTACCTCAAAGAATCTATCCAAGATTACAGTCCAAAGAAAAGCAAGGAAGAACAATGAAGTGGCATTGAAGATTCTTCTCAATGGATTATCAGATATAGTCAAGGAAAGAAGAGGACTATGCACATCCTCCAAGGACTAATGACTAAAGTTAGAAGAGATGTATCAAACCAAAAGACAAGACACAAAAGACATTCCTATCAAGGATGAAGAGGAAGACTTAACCATCAATAAAGGTAAAGACTCTCCACAATATTTTGATTCCAATAATTTTGACATTGAATCCTCCCCTGCAAGTAAAGAAGAAGACTCATATACAATAAAAGAATGTTCTGTTATCATTTATTTCATGGAAGAAGTAGAAGAAGAAATATCAAAGTCCAAACAAAAGTTTGATTGGAGTCTCTGTGAATACTTCTATGACCATAATGATTCATACTATAGCTATCTTCATGACTACACTAAAGCATTTCTTGAAAAGAGTCAAAAACATATCTTAGAAATAAAAGAAATTCTCAAGGACAATTAAAATATAATACATGAGCAGGATAACCAGTTAGAAGAAAAAGAAGAGGAGATCGAGAAGCTGAAGAAATAAATTAGTCAAGTAAAAGAAAAGAAGATGGAAGATGATGAACTTAGTAATCAAAAGCATATCCTGGAAATAAAAGAAAATCTCAAAGACTATGAAGAAATCATATCCGAGGAAAAGTTTCAGTTAGAAAACAAAGAAGAGGAGATCAAGAAGTTGAAGAAATAAATTAGTCAAGTAAAAGAAAAGAAGAAGGAAGATGACGAGCTTAGAGATCAAAGGCATATCTTGAAAATAAAAGAAAATCTCAAATACAATGAAGAAATCATATCTAAGCAAAAGATTCAGTTAGAAAACAAAGAAGAAGAGATCAAAAGATTGAAAACAAGAGTTACTGATCTAACAAAAGAAAAGGAAGAGGAGATTAGTCAAGCAAAATAAGAAAAGAAGGAAGACGATGAACTAAGAAAAAACCTTGTAGATCTAAAAGAACTAAGGGAAAGCAATGTCAATCTTAAAATCTAACTTGAGGAAGCCAAAATAAGAGAGGAGGTAGTGAGGAACCAGCTAAAGAAAAAGGAAAAATCATGTCATAAGATGGAAGCAAAAGTTGTGAATCTTAGAAAGAAGGTTGAGAAGTCAAACACCCAAATCAAGTTCATGAACAATTCTAGGACCCTGGATGAGATCTTGGATATTCAAAGATCACCAAATGACAAATACGGTCTTGGATAAAACAAGGAAGAAATCAATACTCCTAAGAAACCTGATGCAGGTCCTTCATTTGTAAAGGATGAAAATAGGTCTGACACAATTCCTTCATTTGTAAAGGATTAAGACAGGTCTGACACAACTCCTTCATTTGTAAAAAGTGAAAGAAGGTATGACTCAGGTTCTTCATGTTAAAGAAATAAAAGAAACACTACAAAATTTAGAAGATCAGATCAAGGAAGACATCCAAAAGCTAATCATACACCTCAAATCAAGTTTAGAAGAGAGACACCTTCATGTATGAATAAAAGAAGGTATGATAGTGTTTTTAACGATTATTGTTTTTCTTGTAATGAATATGGTCATAAAGCTTTGGATTGTAGGCATCATGGAAGAAAACAAGTTGGTAGGTTCAACAATAGTATAATATATTGGAACTGCAATCATGCTGGACATATTGCTACACATTGTTACACTATGAGATGCTACAGTTGTGGTGGATATGGACACAAAGCCCATAGCTGTTGGAACTCAAGAAAAAAATCAATGAGAAATGCTTTATACAATACGGAAAAAGAAGTAAATGGAACATGGAAGAAAAATGAAGTTGCAGTAATAGAATATCAGAGAACAAAGTTCAAGAAATCAGTACACTCACAAATGTGGATATCAAAGAATGAACAAGTGAACATGAGTGAAGTTAATTTCTGCAAAAAGAATTGAAATCATGTGACAAGCATAGTATAAACTTTCCCAGACAACTTAAGAGCAATGTACAGTAAAGAAGCATCTTGGATAAATATGGATACATCTCATTTGAGATCAATGAGAATCAATGGGAAGATCCAAGGGTTGTTTGAATAATATGAGCTACAACTGCACAGTGTTCCAGTAGGACAACGACATCCGTAGAAGCAACATTTTGATATACAAAATGATGTACATGAGATCCTGTAGAGATAACAAGAGGAGAGACCTTGTCAGAAAAAGATACCCTTTTAGAAACAAAGGGGGAGAACAATCAGTTAAAACTCAGGAGAAGTATTTTGGTTAGTAAATAAGAAAGTAAATATATCAAGTTTTGAAAAGAATTGATCGCTACAAAAATTGGTATCAAGAAGATTACTCATTTGAAACAAAAAAATCCCAATCAACTGAGATAAGAAGTTAGTAAATTAGCAGGGAAAGAAACGTTTTCAGGAAGAACTACCTTTTCATAAACAAAGGGGGAGAGTAGTCATAAGCAGAGAGAGAGCATATTGACAGGGGGAGTCATTCAGTTATGGCAGGCAAAATATGATTGTAGGAAGACTTACCCAAGTTCAAATTATGGTCAGTAACATACAGAGCTTTACCACAGGAGGAAAACCCCCTTTCCATTGATGTCAAAGGGGGAGATAAAACTTCATATGAAGAAAGCATAATCACATGGGGAGTTTTGTATATGAAGTTAGTGGGTTTCCCTCAATGATAAAGGGGGAGATTGTTGGACATATTGTCATTGATGTCAATAGTTGATGTGATGATTTGTTTTTACGATGAATTATTGTTACTATAGATGAGATTGTCATTGATGTCAACATTATATCAGTTAGAATAATACGACATTTGGTGGCCATCCATATCAATGCTTGATTAAGTCCCGACCGTCGGATTAAGCATTATAAGGATCAAATAGGACCATTGATCCAATTCCATGATATAATGAGAACCATTTGATCTGTTCAAAAAAATCTTCTTCAGGATATTTGAAAGGTTTCGAAGTCTCGAAGATCCGGAGGGTGAAGTCCTGAAGTCTCGACAATCGTCCATCTCATCGAATATTGAATCGTGACTGTTGAATTGATAAGGGCTTGTCTCACCTAACGTCTAATTAACGCCATTGGTCATATGGTAAAGATATTTAAAATGCAAAATGGAATGTGTCGATTAAATTGATAAGCATGTGGTTCTACTCCTATGATCATATGAACATGGTTTGAAGGAAGTGCATATTTTTGTTATCACAGAGACGAAGAAAATCGATCCATCCTGTGATTGATTTATGAAAGAAAAGGGGATTCCAGGTTTAAAGTTGAAGACCCAAAAGGATGATCTCTGGTGGTCCCAAAAGTTATTGTAAATGAACAAGTTAGTTATAACTTGTTGCACAAGTTGGCCCAATAACTTAAACAAGTTTTGAGCATAAGAAACTATAAATACAACGATGATTGGTTCACTAGATGGTTTGCTTGGTGTAGAAGTGGGCTTGTGGAAAAGATAGGCTCGTTGAGAAAGAGCGGCCTCTGGGGGAAAATAAAGGGGATGCGTACCTAAGGTCCGTGCGAATATCAGAGAGAAGAAGAAGTGAATAAGGCACGAATATCAAAGGAAATAAGAAGTGAAGAAGGCATGAATTTCAGAGAGAAGATGAAGTGCGGTGATGAGCCTTTATGGTATACCTCTGATCATGAAATAGATTTGATTAAATAATAGATCACTGCTACTAGAGTTGGTTGAACTTCTATATGAACTCTAGTTGGATAGAATGCGTTCTATCAACAAGATGGGTCTTGTGGCAACCTGGGTCTTTCTTGAGAGTTGGTGCTTCTTACTTTAGTTGGTGCTCAGAAAATTCATATTACTATATTCACATATATATACATATCAATTATACAAAATCTTACACAAACATCTGGTATCTCTTATCCATTGTGATTATGATTAAATTGTTCTTAATCTATTCAATTATGTTTTAACTGCTAACTTGTAGGAAGAAAAGTTAGAAAAGTTCACACACTAATTCACCCCCCCTCTTAGTGTGGGCAGTGTGTTCAACAACTATCAAGTCTTTCAAATTACGTTTCACTAAGTTATATAACCAAATTCCCGAACTTATTCACCCTTAGAACCAAGCCTCTTTTATGCATTACTATAATTCTCTAATTTCCCCCTATTGTCATAGGCTTGAATAAAAATCTATCAAAAATATTGGTTCCACTCTTCATACTTGTTTAGAGTATGAAAAAAAACTTGAAAGAATGGGTCTTCCCCAGGGAGACTTTGTTAAATGGACATACATGTCCTCCCTCTTACAGCTTGTACAAGGCATGAATAACTGAATGATAGCGTATGAGCGAAAGGGAAATGTCCCTTCACTTACCCCTGGGGCCTCATCTTCTTCTTCACTACCCTTTAGGAATCCTAATGAAAACAACTTTCAGCCTAAAGCCATCATGCCTCGTAGTTGGTGTAAATTTTGTGAGGAACATCATGAGGAAAGTACTTGTGAGGTAAAGAAGAGTGAAAAAGATAAAATATTTGGTAAAAGGCCTGAAACTACCATTGCTGTTCTAGATTTCACAGAACCAAAGGATGTCATGATCATAAGTACTAGGAATAAATCCTTTGCTCCGAAAGGTAAATATGATCCTCCTCACACTTCTTCTAGCCCAAGCTCATCTTCACCAGCTGCTACTGTACAAGTTACTAAAACTCCTGGTAGTCAAGGAACTCCCTCCCCTCTTCCCTCTTCCAAATACAACATTCTCAATGAATTGGCTAATATTAAAGATGATGCTACTCTCCTGGACATGGTTTCCATCCCTGAGAAACAAAAGCATCTAAAAAATTTCATGGAAGAAAAATCTTCCATCGTAGCCAATCTCTTTGAAGAGGTAGATGAAGAGGACTCAACTGTAAATAAAGTAGGTGTACATAATTTTAGACACTTTGTAAAAAATCCTCCGTTTTTTTATTTCTGTAAATATTATGGACAAAATAGCCCATTGTTGTCTGATTGACGATAGTTCATGTGCAAGTGTAATGTTGAAGATGATTATGGAAGAGCTAGGCTTGTCTTGTACAAATGAAAATGCCAAAAGCATTCTCTCTTATAATAGTTTACAACAATCAACCATAGGTGAAATCAAGGATGTGACCTTGGTTTTGTGCGCGCATCCTGAAATAAGGACAACCCTTAATATTCAGGTAATTGACATGCCAATGAGTAATTATTCAATCATCTTAGGAAGAGACTGGCAAGCCTTGACAGGTGGATACCTCTCACTCAACGAGACACACTTATCCATTCCTTGGAATGGGAAGAACATCATAGTCCTAAGGGAGGGAAGAATTTCACCTTATATAGAAAGCATCCCGCAACCTAATGTAAATTATATCAAGGAGGACCTAGGAGTGTATTCCATCTTTGCAGATGAGGACAACACTACCTTGGAACAAATCAACCTAGAGGATGGGATGTGGCATATGCACTTTGATGGTTCATGCTCTAATGAAGGAAATGGAGCTAGAATTATCTTGTACTCTCCTGTAGGTAAAATTCATAACTTTTCATATAGGTTAGAGTTTTCTTGCACAAGCAACGTCACTGAATTTGAAGCGTTACAACTAGGCATTGAAAATTCCTATAATTTAGGTTGTGGTCACCTTTTAGTTTTTGGGGACTTTGAACTTGTTGTAAACCTTGTACGTAATATATATTCTCCTAGAAACAAGTTAATGAAATCATTACACCCAAAATGTTTGGTATCTTATCTCGAATTTGCTATCTTTCAACATCACTCATGTTAAAAGGGAATTGAACTCAATGGCTAATAGACTAGCTATTTTTGTAGCCTCTCCTACTCAACAACTTCTACCACAAAGACCTGATTGCACCTTTCAATATTTGTATTGTCCTCATATCCTTGACAATGTAGAGTCATGGCAGGTCTTCCCTAGTGATGAGAGCATCTATGTTTTATACAAAATTAACCTTATAACCCTAAGGAGATTATATCAATGGAAGATAACAAAATTATGAAGGTCTTGACTCCTCTAGAAAGTTCATTTTCATCGAGTGATGTAGGCAAAAAAGAAAAACATAAAGAAGAGGAGTCGAAAAGGAAAGTGGGTGAAACCATTTCCTTGAACATTGGGATACTCGATTCCCCAAAGAATGTCAAGATAGGTGCCCAATGTTCCGATGAAGAAAAATTGAAGTTCACTGAGTTACTTCATGAATTTCAAGATGCTTTTTCTTGGTCTTATGAGGATCTTAGTGGTTTTGATCCTTCTCTTATAAAACATTCCATTCCTATCAAGGAGGGAATAAAACCAGTTAGGAAAAAACAAAGACCCATTAACCCTGCACTGGAAGCAACTATTTAGAAGGAGTTGGAAAAACTCTTGAAAGTTGGTATTATTTCCCCTGTTAAGTATTTTGAGTGGGTTTCCAATTTGGTTCCCGTTCGGAAATCGACTAGCTAGATCATATTATGCATTGATTTTCATGCATTGAATAGATCTAACATAAAAGAGAATTTTCCTCTTCGTAATATGGAAATGATTTTGCAGGAAGTTGCAGGGTCACAGACGATGTCCCTACTTGACGATTTCTCTGGTTACAATCAAATCAAGGTAAAAAGGACAGATAAATACAAAACCAATTTTATTACATGTTGGGGCTCTTTCACTTATGAACATATGCCTTTTGAATTATCTAATGTAGGTGCCACTTTCCACAGAGATATGCAAATATATTTTGATGATTTGATCGACAAAATTATTCAGATTTATCTTGATGACTTAACTATGTATTCAAAAAAATGATCATACCATTTTGGTCATCTTAGAAAGGTTCTCATGTGATGTAGGAAATTTGACATTTCTTTAAATCCTTCTAAGAATATCTTAGATGTTACCAAGGGTAAGCTCCTTGGGCACATTGTCTATGATTAAGGAATAAGCATAGATCCTGAAAGGATTGCTACTATCCTAAATCTTCCCGCTCCTACTTCCAAAAAGGAGGTTCAAGCCTTTATGGGTATTATCAACTTTGTTTGTAGGTTTGTTCCTGATTTTGATGTAATGGTCAAACCAATTCACAATCTTCTTAAGAAAGATCGTTCCTTTTCTTGGACTGATGACGTTGAAAATTATTTCGTAAGGATCAAGAAGGCAGTCAGTTCCGCATCGATTTTGGCGAAGCCAGATTTTTAGAAAGAATTTATTATATATACTAATTCCATAGAGGAAGCAGTTTCTACTATCCACATGCAATGTGATGAACAAGTTAACGAGAAACTAGTATCTTACATGAGTCAAATATTGTTAGACGATGAATTTAAATATTCTTATATTGAAAAGCATGCTTTCACTCTTGTTAAAGTTGTTGAAAGTTTTTTCCACTTTATCTTTGGTAAGCACACACTGGTAAAAGTCCCTTTACATGCTGTCAAGTTTTTTCTCTCATAGAATTATCTTTGAGGAAATATTTCACATTGGCTTGCCAAGATCCAGAAGCATGATTTAACTATCATGAATTCTAAAATATTCATGGACGTGACTTAGCCCTTCACTTAGCTCAACATGCAGAAACAAGTGAAGAAATTGATGAACACGATAGTTCTCTATCAACACTTTTTTGTATTGACAGTCAAATCCTTCATATAGCTAAACATCCCTGGTACAAGGATCTCGTGTATTACTTGCAAAATAAAAAATGTCCAAATAACTTAGATACTCATCAAAGGGGAAGGATCCGTCTTGAATTTTCCATATACGTCATTTTAGGAGACTTCTTGTTTAGGAGATCTGCCAATGGTATGTTACTTCGCTGTGTGAATAATGAGGAAGCACATAAATTGTTACAAGAGACTCATGGATCTTATTATTCTATTATTCATGTAGGAGGTCACTTTTTTTCTAAAACTAGCGCTTTTAAAATTATAAGGAAAGGGTGCTATTGGCCTTTAGTCTTTCATGATTCTTATAATTTTTCAAGATCTTGTGACAAGTTCCTGAAGTTCACTGGGAAAGAATGTATTTCTTCCATTCCTTTACAACCTATCCTCCCTGACTTTCCTTTTTAAAAATGGGGTCTGGACTTTATTGGTCCTATTAATCCTCCATCTTCAACAGGGAAACTTTTCATCTTGACAACTAAAAAATATTTTACGAAATGGACTGAAGCTGTCCCACTTAAGCATTCACAAGATGAGCAAGTGATTTCTTTCCTTGAGACAAATATTTTTTCCATATTTGGTCTTCCTTTGGAAATTATTACAGACAACGGTTCGCTTTTATTTCTGATAAGCTGACTCAATTTCTAGCTAAACTCGGGGTTAAACATTTTACCTCATCAAATTATTATCTACAAGGAAATGGGAAAGTCGAGTCTACTAACAAGAATTTGGTTAGAATTATCAAGAGGCTTATTGAAGATAAGCCACGTCAATGGCACACTCTCTTCACTTACGCCCTTTGGGCAGATCACACTACCACCAAGGTGAGAACTAGTTGCACTCCTTTCCAACTTGTTTATGGTGAAAAAGACATTCTACCTAGCGAGATGGAACTTTCTTTTCTAAGGCTGATGCTACAGGTTGAAGAATTAAATTATTCCAATATCTCTCAAAGAATAAATGCACTCTTGGCTTTAGAGGAACAAAGGACGTTTGCCTTGGATAACATAAAGAGAAGACAACAAACTGTTAAAAGATATTTCAATAAAAGTGCCAAAGCTGTCAAATTTAAAGTTAATGAGAAGGTATTTCTATGGGATTCATCTCATGCTGATAGAGGAAGGCATTCAAAGTTCCAAAAGTTATGGCTGGGTCCTTTTAAGATCACTTTTATCCTATGCGCAAATTCCTATATCCTAAAGGACTTGCAAGAACGATTGTTTTCCTATAGCACCAATGATTCCCAATTAAAGCACTATGTGGAACCAACTTGAAAGTTTAAATGATGTATGCAATGTTTTATTTATTATAGTTTTGTTTTCTTACTTTGATTTTAGTTTGCTGTTATTTCTTTCTGTTGTTTCATTTTTTCTTTTTTTTCTTTTATTGACTTCTTTTCTTGTCAGAAATAAAATTGCTGGATCAGTTTTGCCACAATGACGCTATACTACTAGTATTGCTAATCAATAACAATAAGTTTACAAAGATGTCATGATGTTCCCCCTTGAAGACATGACTGAAATTGTTATCTTCTTCAACTGCTGTTAGATAAGATAGTTGGTTTTATTCCCTATTTTTCTTTCCTTTTCTTCCATCTGCTCCAAGATTCAAAAGAGCACAACAATTTTTTTTTCTCCTTGAAGTTAGGAATGATTTCACTATGATTAATAGAGTTATTATGCATATAGGGATAACCCCCCTCATACTTAACACTTTCCATGAGTCATTCCCAAAATCCCAATCATTTATTCCCTTAAACCGCCCACTTCCCCCTATTGCATAATCATTCTGATGTCTATTTCCTTGATCTAATGTCCACATGGTCTACGAAACTAGAACATATGAGTTCTTAATCTATTGGAAACAAATTTCCATGTGGAGTCCCCAATTTGTTGACGCTTAAAATCGAAACGATGAATACTTCTCGCAAATGATTGCTAAGCTCTATTATTTATTTATGATAATAATAATTAACTAGTAGGTGGGGGCCCCTTGTAGATTAGTGGTGCTATTATGGATGTGTTACACTTATAAGTTTGTTTCTGTTATAATTATGCCCACTGTTGTAACCTAGGTCTGCACCCTTGCCCCTCCTCTCTCATTTCCCTATGCCTTCGTCAAATTTTTCCTCTTTTGGTTGATAAAGTTGGTTTCCCATCTGTTCAATGATCGGGTTTTCCTTATTGGATTGCTTGAATGATTCTTTGCATCGAATTATTTCTATTTTCCTTAAAATATAATTGCATGTATGGTTTGAGTTTGAAATACTTGTCATCACATTTTCCACTAATTGAGCATGCAATAGGCCCACCAAGCCTTTCCTGTGCGTAGGAGACATCCAGGTCCGCCATTCCTTTCTATGCATAGTAAGAAACCATGAGAAAAAATGCAACATTCAGAGCATTCCATTTTGGGCTTGAAATAAAAGTGAACATACAGGTTCAATTTTCAACGATGGATATCCCATGAATTGTTCAGATCAATGACTCTCGTACATTTAGAGTTTCAAATTCACACAAGGAATAATGACCAGAGAAAAATACTGAAGTGACGAGAGACTGCCACATCAACCAGGCCCGTACTACTACGAGATATTTCCATGATTTACATCTCGAGCTCCCGAATCCCGAAGTCCCGAAGTGACGAGATACTGTGACGTCAACCAGGTCTGTACTACTCCAAGAGTTTTTCATGCTTTACATCTCGAGCTCCCGAAGCCCAAAGTCCTAGAGTGACGAGAGACTGCCACGTCAACAGGGACCATACTATTTCAGGAGCTTTCCAAGAACAACATTCACAAATTCCTGAAGCCCAAATATCCAGAGACACATTGCACTCATACGTCAAGACACATGGAATTTAGGTCAGTTCAACACATCACTCCGGGCCCGTACTACTTCGGGAGTTATACAAACTTTGCATCTAAAAGATCCTGAGCTCTAAGAAATTGGCGCCATCGATAAATAAGATAGGGGATTTATGATATGGAAGATAGATAGAAATTTAGTAGGGGCGCTAAATTAACATGGTCACTCGGATAAAAAATTTCAATAATATCACTAACCACACTTCATTGCGGGGACGAAAAATTCCCGAACGTTAACATCCTTGAGCAGTCCTGCAATCAAAACCATGGTATAGCTTGTGAGGTACATGGAAGCTTGTGGTGGATTGCGGGGGTCAGAGTGGTGTGGATCCAAACCACCCTCGACAAATTCTGCAATCATGTGCTTATATAACATGATGTCACCACGTCACTCCGAGAGATTTTCACACTACACATCCAGTTGTCTTCAGTGGCCTTCAAAAATGCGTGTGTTGTTGATACTGAGAGGGGGGTGAATTGGTATCAAGTACAATTTAAAACCTTTTTCAACTTATACTTAAACCATTCTACTATATCCAATGATCAATAAACAATATTATAAGAGTTA
>ML807671.1:157643-172647 GCA_009831015.1 Picea engelmannii
GCTCATCTCACCTAACGTCTTATTAATTCCATTGGTCATATGGTAAAGATATTTGAAAGGCAGAATGGAATGTGTCGCTTAAATTGATAAGCCTATGGTTCTACGCCTATGATCATATGAACATGGTTTGAAGGAAGTGCCTATTCCTGTTATCACAAAGACGAAGGAAATTGATCCATCCTGTGATCGATTTATGAAAGAAAAGGGGATTCCATGTTTAAAGTTGAATACACAAAACGATGATCTCTGGTGGTCCCAAAATTTGTTGTAAATGAACAAGCTAGTTATAAATTGTTGCACAAGTCAGCCCAATAACTTAAACAAGTTTTGAGCATAAGAAACTATAAATACGACGATGATTGGTTCACTAGATGGTGTGCTTGGCGTAGAAGTGGGCTTGTGGAAAAGATAGGCTCGCTGAGAAAGAGCGGCCTATGGAGTAAAATGAAGGGGATGCAGACCTGAGGTCCATGCGAATATCAGAGAGAACAAAAAGTGAAGAAGGCATGAATATCAGAGGAAAGAAGAAGTGAAGAAGGCATGAATATCAGAGGAAAGAAGAAGTGAAGAAGGCATGAATTTCAGAGAGAAGATGAAGTGCGGTGATGAGCATTTATGGTATACCTCTGATCATGAAATATAGTTGATTCAATAATAGATCACTACTACTAGAGTTTTCTCAAACTGCTATATGAACTCTAGTTGGATAGACTACGTTCTATCAATGAGCTGGGTCTTGTGGAAAGTTGGGTCTTGCTTGAGAGTTGGTGCTCTCCGAGGAGTTGGTGCTCCTTACTTCAGTTGGTGCTGATACAAAATAGTTGTTGCTGGGAAAATTCATATTACTATATTCACATATATATACATATCAATTATACAAAATATTACACAAACATATGGTATTTGTTATCCATTGTGATTATGATTTAATTGTTCTTAATCTGTTCAATTATGTTTTAACTGCTAACTTGTAAGAAGAAAAGTTAGAAAAGTCCACACACTAATTCACCCCCCCTCTTAGTGTGGACGATGTGTTCAAAAATTGGTATCAGAGTGGGTTCCTTTAACACAGTTTAACCACTGGAAGGTAGATCCTGAAGAAATGGGTGGATAGATGTCTCTCTTCACAATTGAAGCTCCCCTATTTGATGAAACAATTTATTCTTCATGGAGAGAAAATATGAAACAATATTTGAAGTCAAGAGGATTTGAAGTTTGGAATCCAATAGTAAGCAAGCCCTGGGACTTAACTACCTCAAAGAATCTATCCAAGATTACAGTCCAAAGAAAAGCAAGGAAGAACAATGAAGTGGCATTGAAGATTCTTCTCAATGGATTATCAGATATAGTCAAGGAAAGAAGAGGACTATGCACATCCTCCAAGGACTAATGACTAAAGTTAGAAGAGATGTATCAAACCAAAAGACAAGACACAAAAGACATTCCTATCAAGGATGAAGAGGAAGACTTAACCATCAATAAAGGTAAAGACTCTCCACAATATTTTGATTCCAATAATTTTGACATTGAATCCTCCCCTGCAAGTAAAGAAGAAGACTCATATACAATAAAAGAATGTTCTGTTATCATTTATTTCATGGAAGAAGTAGAAGAAGAAATATCAAAGTCCAAACAAAAGTTTGATTGGAGTCTCTGTGAATACTTCTATGACCATAATGATTCATACTATAGCTATCTTCATGACTACACTAAAGCATTTCTTGAAAAGAGTCAAAAACATATCTTAGAAATAAAAGAAATTCTCAAGGACAATTAAAATATAATACATGAGCAGGATAACCAGTTAGAAGAAAAAGAAGAGGAGATCGAGAAGCTGAAGAAATAAATTAGTCAAGTAAAAGAAAAGAAGATGGAAGATGATGAACTTAGTAATCAAAAGCATATCCTGGAAATAAAAGAAAATCTCAAAGACTATGAAGAAATCATATCCGAGGAAAAGTTTCAGTTAGAAAACAAAGAAGAGGAGATCAAGAAGTTGAAGAAATAAATTAGTCAAGTAAAAGAAAAGAAGAAGGAAGATGACGAGCTTAGAGATCAAAGGCATATCTTGAAAATAAAAGAAAATCTCAAATACAATGAAGAAATCATATCTAAGCAAAAGATTCAGTTAGAAAACAAAGAAGAAGAGATCAAAAGATTGAAAACAAGAGTTACTGATCTAACAAAAGAAAAGGAAGAGGAGATTAGTCAAGCAAAATAAGAAAAGAAGGAAGACGATGAACTAAGAAAAAACCTTGTAGATCTAAAAGAACTAAGGGAAAGCAATGTCAATCTTAAAATCTAACTTGAGGAAGCCAAAATAAGAGAGGAGGTAGTGAGGAACCAGCTAAAGAAAAAGGAAAAATCATGTCATAAGATGGAAGCAAAAGTTGTGAATCTTAGAAAGAAGGTTGAGAAGTCAAACACCCAAATCAAGTTCATGAACAATTCTAGGACCCTGGATGAGATCTTGGATATTCAAAGATCACCAAATGACAAATACGGTCTTGGATAAAACAAGGAAGAAATCAATACTCCTAAGAAACCTGATGCAGGTCCTTCATTTGTAAAGGATGAAAATAGGTCTGACACAATTCCTTCATTTGTAAAGGATTAAGACAGGTCTGACACAACTCCTTCATTTGTAAAAAGTGAAAGAAGGTATGACTCAGGTTCTTCATGTTAAAGAAATAAAAGAAACACTACAAAATTTAGAAGATCAGATCAAGGAAGACATCCAAAAGCTAATCATACACCTCAAATCAAGTTTAGAAGAGAGACACCTTCATGTATGAATAAAAGAAGGTATGATAGTGTTTTTAACGATTATTGTTTTTCTTGTAATGAATATGGTCATAAAGCTTTGGATTGTAGGCATCATGGAAGAAAACAAGTTGGTAGGTTCAACAATAGTATAATATATTGGAACTGCAATCATGCTGGACATATTGCTACACATTGTTACACTATGAGATGCTACAGTTGTGGTGGATATGGACACAAAGCCCATAGCTGTTGGAACTCAAGAAAAAAATCAATGAGAAATGCTTTATACAATACGGAAAAAGAAGTAAATGGAACATGGAAGAAAAATGAAGTTGCAGTAATAGAATATCAGAGAACAAAGTTCAAGAAATCAGTACACTCACAAATGTGGATATCAAAGAATGAACAAGTGAACATGAGTGAAGTTAATTTCTGCAAAAAGAATTGAAATCATGTGACAAGCATAGTATAAACTTTCCCAGACAACTTAAGAGCAATGTACAGTAAAGAAGCATCTTGGATAAATATGGATACATCTCATTTGAGATCAATGAGAATCAATGGGAAGATCCAAGGGTTGTTTGAATAATATGAGCTACAACTGCACAGTGTTCCAGTAGGACAACGACATCCGTAGAAGCAACATTTTGATATACAAAATGATGTACATGAGATCCTGTAGAGATAACAAGAGGAGAGACCTTGTCAGAAAAAGATACCCTTTTAGAAACAAAGGGGGAGAACAATCAGTTAAAACTCAGGAGAAGTATTTTGGTTAGTAAATAAGAAAGTAAATATATCAAGTTTTGAAAAGAATTGATCGCTACAAAAATTGGTATCAAGAAGATTACTCATTTGAAACAAAAAAATCCCAATCAACTGAGATAAGAAGTTAGTAAATTAGCAGGGAAAGAAACGTTTTCAGGAAGAACTACCTTTTCATAAACAAAGGGGGAGAGTAGTCATAAGCAGAGAGAGAGCATATTGACAGGGGGAGTCATTCAGTTATGGCAGGCAAAATATGATTGTAGGAAGACTTACCCAAGTTCAAATTATGGTCAGTAACATACAGAGCTTTACCACAGGAGGAAAACCCCCTTTCCATTGATGTCAAAGGGGGAGATAAAACTTCATATGAAGAAAGCATAATCACATGGGGAGTTTTGTATATGAAGTTAGTGGGTTTCCCTCAATGATAAAGGGGGAGATTGTTGGACATATTGTCATTGATGTCAATAGTTGATGTGATGATTTGTTTTTACGATGAATTATTGTTACTATAGATGAGATTGTCATTGATGTCAACATTATATCAGTTAGAATAATACGACATTTGGTGGCCATCCATATCAATGCTTGATTAAGTCCCGACCGTCGGATTAAGCATTATAAGGATCAAATAGGACCATTGATCCAATTCCATGATATAATGAGAACCATTTGATCTGTTCAAAAAAATCTTCTTCAGGATATTTGAAAGGTTTCGAAGTCTCGAAGATCCGGAGGGTGAAGTCCTGAAGTCTCGACAATCGTCCATCTCATCGAATATTGAATCGTGACTGTTGAATTGATAAGGGCTTGTCTCACCTAACGTCTAATTAACGCCATTGGTCATATGGTAAAGATATTTAAAATGCAAAATGGAATGTGTCGATTAAATTGATAAGCATGTGGTTCTACTCCTATGATCATATGAACATGGTTTGAAGGAAGTGCATATTTTTGTTATCACAGAGACGAAGAAAATCGATCCATCCTGTGATTGATTTATGAAAGAAAAGGGGATTCCAGGTTTAAAGTTGAAGACCCAAAAGGATGATCTCTGGTGGTCCCAAAAGTTATTGTAAATGAACAAGTTAGTTATAACTTGTTGCACAAGTTGGCCCAATAACTTAAACAAGTTTTGAGCATAAGAAACTATAAATACAACGATGATTGGTTCACTAGATGGTTTGCTTGGTGTAGAAGTGGGCTTGTGGAAAAGATAGGCTCGTTGAGAAAGAGCGGCCTCTGGGGGAAAATAAAGGGGATGCGTACCTAAGGTCCGTGCGAATATCAGAGAGAAGAAGAAGTGAATAAGGCACGAATATCAAAGGAAATAAGAAGTGAAGAAGGCATGAATTTCAGAGAGAAGATGAAGTGCGGTGATGAGCCTTTATGGTATACCTCTGATCATGAAATAGATTTGATTAAATAATAGATCACTGCTACTAGAGTTGGTTGAACTTCTATATGAACTCTAGTTGGATAGAATGCGTTCTATCAACAAGATGGGTCTTGTGGCAACCTGGGTCTTTCTTGAGAGTTGGTGCTTCTTACTTTAGTTGGTGCTCAGAAAATTCATATTACTATATTCACATATATATACATATCAATTATACAAAATCTTACACAAACATCTGGTATCTCTTATCCATTGTGATTATGATTAAATTGTTCTTAATCTATTCAATTATGTTTTAACTGCTAACTTGTAGGAAGAAAAGTTAGAAAAGTTCACACACTAATTCACCCCCCCTCTTAGTGTGGGCAGTGTGTTCAACAACTATCAAGTCTTTCAAATTACGTTTCACTAAGTTATATAACCAAATTCCCGAACTTATTCACCCTTAGAACCAAGCCTCTTTTATGCATTACTATAATTCTCTAATTTCCCCCTATTGTCATAGGCTTGAATAAAAATCTATCAAAAATATTGGTTCCACTCTTCATACTTGTTTAGAGTATGAAAAAAAACTTGAAAGAATGGGTCTTCCCCAGGGAGACTTTGTTAAATGGACATACATGTCCTCCCTCTTACAGCTTGTACAAGGCATGAATAACTGAATGATAGCGTATGAGCGAAAGGGAAATGTCCCTTCACTTACCCCTGGGGCCTCATCTTCTTCTTCACTACCCTTTAGGAATCCTAATGAAAACAACTTTCAGCCTAAAGCCATCATGCCTCGTAGTTGGTGTAAATTTTGTGAGGAACATCATGAGGAAAGTACTTGTGAGGTAAAGAAGAGTGAAAAAGATAAAATATTTGGTAAAAGGCCTGAAACTACCATTGCTGTTCTAGATTTCACAGAACCAAAGGATGTCATGATCATAAGTACTAGGAATAAATCCTTTGCTCCGAAAGGTAAATATGATCCTCCTCACACTTCTTCTAGCCCAAGCTCATCTTCACCAGCTGCTACTGTACAAGTTACTAAAACTCCTGGTAGTCAAGGAACTCCCTCCCCTCTTCCCTCTTCCAAATACAACATTCTCAATGAATTGGCTAATATTAAAGATGATGCTACTCTCCTGGACATGGTTTCCATCCCTGAGAAACAAAAGCATCTAAAAAATTTCATGGAAGAAAAATCTTCCATCGTAGCCAATCTCTTTGAAGAGGTAGATGAAGAGGACTCAACTGTAAATAAAGTAGGTGTACATAATTTTAGACACTTTGTAAAAAATCCTCCGTTTTTTTATTTCTGTAAATATTATGGACAAAATAGCCCATTGTTGTCTGATTGACGATAGTTCATGTGCAAGTGTAATGTTGAAGATGATTATGGAAGAGCTAGGCTTGTCTTGTACAAATGAAAATGCCAAAAGCATTCTCTCTTATAATAGTTTACAACAATCAACCATAGGTGAAATCAAGGATGTGACCTTGGTTTTGTGCGCGCATCCTGAAATAAGGACAACCCTTAATATTCAGGTAATTGACATGCCAATGAGTAATTATTCAATCATCTTAGGAAGAGACTGGCAAGCCTTGACAGGTGGATACCTCTCACTCAACGAGACACACTTATCCATTCCTTGGAATGGGAAGAACATCATAGTCCTAAGGGAGGGAAGAATTTCACCTTATATAGAAAGCATCCCGCAACCTAATGTAAATTATATCAAGGAGGACCTAGGAGTGTATTCCATCTTTGCAGATGAGGACAACACTACCTTGGAACAAATCAACCTAGAGGATGGGATGTGGCATATGCACTTTGATGGTTCATGCTCTAATGAAGGAAATGGAGCTAGAATTATCTTGTACTCTCCTGTAGGTAAAATTCATAACTTTTCATATAGGTTAGAGTTTTCTTGCACAAGCAACGTCACTGAATTTGAAGCGTTACAACTAGGCATTGAAAATTCCTATAATTTAGGTTGTGGTCACCTTTTAGTTTTTGGGGACTTTGAACTTGTTGTAAACCTTGTACGTAATATATATTCTCCTAGAAACAAGTTAATGAAATCATTACACCCAAAATGTTTGGTATCTTATCTCGAATTTGCTATCTTTCAACATCACTCATGTTAAAAGGGAATTGAACTCAATGGCTAATAGACTAGCTATTTTTGTAGCCTCTCCTACTCAACAACTTCTACCACAAAGACCTGATTGCACCTTTCAATATTTGTATTGTCCTCATATCCTTGACAATGTAGAGTCATGGCAGGTCTTCCCTAGTGATGAGAGCATCTATGTTTTATACAAAATTAACCTTATAACCCTAAGGAGATTATATCAATGGAAGATAACAAAATTATGAAGGTCTTGACTCCTCTAGAAAGTTCATTTTCATCGAGTGATGTAGGCAAAAAAGAAAAACATAAAGAAGAGGAGTCGAAAAGGAAAGTGGGTGAAACCATTTCCTTGAACATTGGGATACTCGATTCCCCAAAGAATGTCAAGATAGGTGCCCAATGTTCCGATGAAGAAAAATTGAAGTTCACTGAGTTACTTCATGAATTTCAAGATGCTTTTTCTTGGTCTTATGAGGATCTTAGTGGTTTTGATCCTTCTCTTATAAAACATTCCATTCCTATCAAGGAGGGAATAAAACCAGTTAGGAAAAAACAAAGACCCATTAACCCTGCACTGGAAGCAACTATTTAGAAGGAGTTGGAAAAACTCTTGAAAGTTGGTATTATTTCCCCTGTTAAGTATTTTGAGTGGGTTTCCAATTTGGTTCCCGTTCGGAAATCGACTAGCTAGATCATATTATGCATTGATTTTCATGCATTGAATAGATCTAACATAAAAGAGAATTTTCCTCTTCGTAATATGGAAATGATTTTGCAGGAAGTTGCAGGGTCACAGACGATGTCCCTACTTGACGATTTCTCTGGTTACAATCAAATCAAGGTAAAAAGGACAGATAAATACAAAACCAATTTTATTACATGTTGGGGCTCTTTCACTTATGAACATATGCCTTTTGAATTATCTAATGTAGGTGCCACTTTCCACAGAGATATGCAAATATATTTTGATGATTTGATCGACAAAATTATTCAGATTTATCTTGATGACTTAACTATGTATTCAAAAAAATGATCATACCATTTTGGTCATCTTAGAAAGGTTCTCATGTGATGTAGGAAATTTGACATTTCTTTAAATCCTTCTAAGAATATCTTAGATGTTACCAAGGGTAAGCTCCTTGGGCACATTGTCTATGATTAAGGAATAAGCATAGATCCTGAAAGGATTGCTACTATCCTAAATCTTCCCGCTCCTACTTCCAAAAAGGAGGTTCAAGCCTTTATGGGTATTATCAACTTTGTTTGTAGGTTTGTTCCTGATTTTGATGTAATGGTCAAACCAATTCACAATCTTCTTAAGAAAGATCGTTCCTTTTCTTGGACTGATGACGTTGAAAATTATTTCGTAAGGATCAAGAAGGCAGTCAGTTCCGCATCGATTTTGGCGAAGCCAGATTTTTAGAAAGAATTTATTATATATACTAATTCCATAGAGGAAGCAGTTTCTACTATCCACATGCAATGTGATGAACAAGTTAACGAGAAACTAGTATCTTACATGAGTCAAATATTGTTAGACGATGAATTTAAATATTCTTATATTGAAAAGCATGCTTTCACTCTTGTTAAAGTTGTTGAAAGTTTTTTCCACTTTATCTTTGGTAAGCACACACTGGTAAAAGTCCCTTTACATGCTGTCAAGTTTTTTCTCTCATAGAATTATCTTTGAGGAAATATTTCACATTGGCTTGCCAAGATCCAGAAGCATGATTTAACTATCATGAATTCTAAAATATTCATGGACGTGACTTAGCCCTTCACTTAGCTCAACATGCAGAAACAAGTGAAGAAATTGATGAACACGATAGTTCTCTATCAACACTTTTTTGTATTGACAGTCAAATCCTTCATATAGCTAAACATCCCTGGTACAAGGATCTCGTGTATTACTTGCAAAATAAAAAATGTCCAAATAACTTAGATACTCATCAAAGGGGAAGGATCCGTCTTGAATTTTCCATATACGTCATTTTAGGAGACTTCTTGTTTAGGAGATCTGCCAATGGTATGTTACTTCGCTGTGTGAATAATGAGGAAGCACATAAATTGTTACAAGAGACTCATGGATCTTATTATTCTATTATTCATGTAGGAGGTCACTTTTTTTCTAAAACTAGCGCTTTTAAAATTATAAGGAAAGGGTGCTATTGGCCTTTAGTCTTTCATGATTCTTATAATTTTTCAAGATCTTGTGACAAGTTCCTGAAGTTCACTGGGAAAGAATGTATTTCTTCCATTCCTTTACAACCTATCCTCCCTGACTTTCCTTTTTAAAAATGGGGTCTGGACTTTATTGGTCCTATTAATCCTCCATCTTCAACAGGGAAACTTTTCATCTTGACAACTAAAAAATATTTTACGAAATGGACTGAAGCTGTCCCACTTAAGCATTCACAAGATGAGCAAGTGATTTCTTTCCTTGAGACAAATATTTTTTCCATATTTGGTCTTCCTTTGGAAATTATTACAGACAACGGTTCGCTTTTATTTCTGATAAGCTGACTCAATTTCTAGCTAAACTCGGGGTTAAACATTTTACCTCATCAAATTATTATCTACAAGGAAATGGGAAAGTCGAGTCTACTAACAAGAATTTGGTTAGAATTATCAAGAGGCTTATTGAAGATAAGCCACGTCAATGGCACACTCTCTTCACTTACGCCCTTTGGGCAGATCACACTACCACCAAGGTGAGAACTAGTTGCACTCCTTTCCAACTTGTTTATGGTGAAAAAGACATTCTACCTAGCGAGATGGAACTTTCTTTTCTAAGGCTGATGCTACAGGTTGAAGAATTAAATTATTCCAATATCTCTCAAAGAATAAATGCACTCTTGGCTTTAGAGGAACAAAGGACGTTTGCCTTGGATAACATAAAGAGAAGACAACAAACTGTTAAAAGATATTTCAATAAAAGTGCCAAAGCTGTCAAATTTAAAGTTAATGAGAAGGTATTTCTATGGGATTCATCTCATGCTGATAGAGGAAGGCATTCAAAGTTCCAAAAGTTATGGCTGGGTCCTTTTAAGATCACTTTTATCCTATGCGCAAATTCCTATATCCTAAAGGACTTGCAAGAACGATTGTTTTCCTATAGCACCAATGATTCCCAATTAAAGCACTATGTGGAACCAACTTGAAAGTTTAAATGATGTATGCAATGTTTTATTTATTATAGTTTTGTTTTCTTACTTTGATTTTAGTTTGCTGTTATTTCTTTCTGTTGTTTCATTTTTTCTTTTTTTTCTTTTATTGACTTCTTTTCTTGTCAGAAATAAAATTGCTGGATCAGTTTTGCCACAATGACGCTATACTACTAGTATTGCTAATCAATAACAATAAGTTTACAAAGATGTCATGATGTTCCCCCTTGAAGACATGACTGAAATTGTTATCTTCTTCAACTGCTGTTAGATAAGATAGTTGGTTTTATTCCCTATTTTTCTTTCCTTTTCTTCCATCTGCTCCAAGATTCAAAAGAGCACAACAATTTTTTTTTCTCCTTGAAGTTAGGAATGATTTCACTATGATTAATAGAGTTATTATGCATATAGGGATAACCCCCCTCATACTTAACACTTTCCATGAGTCATTCCCAAAATCCCAATCATTTATTCCCTTAAACCGCCCACTTCCCCCTATTGCATAATCATTCTGATGTCTATTTCCTTGATCTAATGTCCACATGGTCTACGAAACTAGAACATATGAGTTCTTAATCTATTGGAAACAAATTTCCATGTGGAGTCCCCAATTTGTTGACGCTTAAAATCGAAACGATGAATACTTCTCGCAAATGATTGCTAAGCTCTATTATTTATTTATGATAATAATAATTAACTAGTAGGTGGGGGCCCCTTGTAGATTAGTGGTGCTATTATGGATGTGTTACACTTATAAGTTTGTTTCTGTTATAATTATGCCCACTGTTGTAACCTAGGTCTGCACCCTTGCCCCTCCTCTCTCATTTCCCTATGCCTTCGTCAAATTTTTCCTCTTTTGGTTGATAAAGTTGGTTTCCCATCTGTTCAATGATCGGGTTTTCCTTATTGGATTGCTTGAATGATTCTTTGCATCGAATTATTTCTATTTTCCTTAAAATATAATTGCATGTATGGTTTGAGTTTGAAATACTTGTCATCACATTTTCCACTAATTGAGCATGCAATAGGCCCACCAAGCCTTTCCTGTGCGTAGGAGACATCCAGGTCCGCCATTCCTTTCTATGCATAGTAAGAAACCATGAGAAAAAATGCAACATTCAGAGCATTCCATTTTGGGCTTGAAATAAAAGTGAACATACAGGTTCAATTTTCAACGATGGATATCCCATGAATTGTTCAGATCAATGACTCTCGTACATTTAGAGTTTCAAATTCACACAAGGAATAATGACCAGAGAAAAATACTGAAGTGACGAGAGACTGCCACATCAACCAGGCCCGTACTACTACGAGATATTTCCATGATTTACATCTCGAGCTCCCGAATCCCGAAGTCCCGAAGTGACGAGATACTGTGACGTCAACCAGGTCTGTACTACTCCAAGAGTTTTTCATGCTTTACATCTCGAGCTCCCGAAGCCCAAAGTCCTAGAGTGACGAGAGACTGCCACGTCAACAGGGACCATACTATTTCAGGAGCTTTCCAAGAACAACATTCACAAATTCCTGAAGCCCAAATATCCAGAGACACATTGCACTCATACGTCAAGACACATGGAATTTAGGTCAGTTCAACACATCACTCCGGGCCCGTACTACTTCGGGAGTTATACAAACTTTGCATCTAAAAGATCCTGAGCTCTAAGAAATTGGCGCCATCGATAAATAAGATAGGGGATTTATGATATGGAAGATAGATAGAAATTTAGTAGGGGCGCTAAATTAACATGGTCACTCGGATAAAAAATTTCAATAATATCACTAACCACACTTCATTGCGGGGACGAAAAATTCCCGAACGTTAACATCCTTGAGCAGTCCTGCAATCAAAACCATGGTATAGCTTGTGAGGTACATGGAAGCTTGTGGTGGATTGCGGGGGTCAGAGTGGTGTGGATCCAAACCACCCTCGACAAATTCTGCAATCATGTGCTTATATAACATGATGTCACCACGTCACTCCGAGAGATTTTCACACTACACATCCAGTTGTCTTCAGTGGCCTTCAAAAATGCGTGTGTTGTTGATACTGAGAGGGGGGTGAATTGGTATCAAGTACAATTTAAAACCTTTTTCAACTTATACTTAAACCATTCTACTATATCCAATGATCAATAAACAATATTATAAGAGTTACACCAATACACCACAATACACCATGCACAATATATGAGAAATAATCAATAGTTATTGTTCAAGGGAAGTAATGAATTCCAAAGGTAGCTACAACTTCCAAATGTAAAGGGAGGGATAAAACTCCAAGAGCAAGATACAATCCTCCAATATCAAGAGAGGATTTAACTCTCCATCCTTTCCCTTTCCTTCCACCCAAGAATATATGAGAGATGATAAAACTTTACATTAAATCATCACCATCAACCAACCATCACATAGAACTTGATAATGCTTCCTGAGACTTCTTCAATTTCTGTAATTCTTAAATTATTGGAATACTACGATCCTATAGATAATATTACTCAATGTATTCTCTGAAACTTCTCCAAGTTTCACTCCTTGAATCCCCCACAAAAATAAGTTATAGAGAGAATGGTAGACTTTGTTCAATTCTTGTTTATTCAGGAGACCAAACTTGTACGGAATGCCCCATGCTCAATATTTAACATCCAATTCTGAAACTTGCACACATGAAACTAAAGTTCGTAATATTTCAAATTCAATTTTTCCCACTTAATTTGGATTCTCTATGAATAATTTATGACTATTTTGTCCGGAACACCTGTTTATTGACTAGCTTCAGGATTGGTCAAAAACCCTATCTTCCACATAGTGTATATCCATAATTATAGAGAATCAAGAGCTAAAACTTTTACCAAAGGTACCTTGATATGTATTATCAATACCATATCAATTTCACCATCTGAATCATTCTAGAAAAAATGTTATAGCGAAAATGGTAAGATGACCTGAAAATAACATACCTTAGAACACATCACCAAAATACTTCATCCTCCCTTGAAATCCGACCTTCTTTACTTCTGATTTTTCTATAAAATTCGACTTGTGTATCAAATGAATGTATAATGATATTTATTTATACCATTTATGTCACTTCCTTTTAACATTAGGGATGACCTGACACTTTCTTATTTTGTAATTCTGTTCTTTAATTATCTTCAGGGCCTACATGTACTTCTTCAATTCACTTTGTCATATTCAAAAAATCATTTCTCCTCAACCATGAGGATCCACATGACGTGCCACATACCACCGGAAATGACATGATGTATAATATCCATCCATGGGTGTTGTATCTGCATGTGCATTGTCCTTCATATCCAAATACCTTCATCAATCTTGCAGTCCAAAATCCATGACTAGGGTTGACATCAATGAAAACAAACAATATTCCAACAATCTCCCCCTTTGTCATTGATGTCAACAATGATGCTCCCCCTATCATAATGATCCCAATTTATCTCCCCCTTTGACATCAATGGAAAAGGGTAGGGCTTATCTCCATGAGTTTAATGGAAAAAGGTAACTCTCTTCTTTGGGGTTTCTCCCCCTGAACATGTGGCACTCAATAATACTCCATCCTTATTTTTTTTCTTTGGGAATTTTTCTTCCTTGGAATCATTTTCTATGGCTTCTATCTTCTCTCTCTTCTTCATGTCTAGGATGCATATGTTGTTCGGTCTTCTTGTTGCAGTTTCAACCAATCTTCTTGAGTTAGTTTCTCTGATTTTACATTTTCGGGAGTCAAACGTAAGAGTGTATCCTTGATCACATATTTTGCTGACATTGAGGAGATTATGCTTCATATATTCAACCAATAGGACTTTTCCTGCTTTTATAGTTTCACTTCCAATATTTACAATTCCTTTTCCAAGTATTTTAGTAGATGAGTCATCTCCAAATGTAACATTTCCACCCTTTTTCTTCAAGATGAAAAATTTTCTTTGATCTCTGGTCATATGAGATGAGGACCCATTGTCTATGAACCATTCATCTTCTTCTTTGAATTATTTAGAGACCAATGTTATTTGATAGTTTTCATTTTGTGGAATTTATTTCCTTTTCCATGTTGTATTTGGTATACAAACATTTGGCATATGATTATCTTCCTTCATCTCTTTGCAATATCATGCTTTATGACCAAGATTATTGCACTTGTAAAATACAATATTTTGATCCATTAATGGGTCAAATGGATTATAATTTCTGTTGATAGGTCTACAAACATTTCCATATCTACTATTTTCACCATTCATGTAGCTTGCATAGTTATTCCTTTCATTGATTCTACAATTGATTGCCTTGTGTCCAAAATTTCCACAAGTATAACAATGTCCAAGAAAGAAATTTTGATACCTAGGAGTAAGTGATCTTCTTTGTGGTTTGGTCCATCCGGGTTCACGATCTATTCTTCTATATTTTCCTTCATAATGATTTCTTTCATACCTGATGGGAGAGGATCTTCTTGATGTCTCATTCCTTCTGAATTCTAGTCTTCTATCTTGTTGTTCAACTTGTTCTGGAGTGTTGGTTTCATCATTTTCATCTTCCTTCTCTTGTTTTGTTGTCTTCAAATTGTCACTGTATCCTAGTCCTGTCTTGTCATTTGGAGATCTTTGATTGCTAAGGATCTCATCTAATTTTTCAGTTCTTTTTTTGAACTTGTTCAGCTTTTTTGTTGTCAATAGTAGCTCCCCTTTTGTGTGATCCAATTCTTCTTTCAATTTCTCATAATCTTCTAGTTGTTCCTTCAAGCTATTAATGGTCTTTTCAATCTTGTAATTCTCTTCTTC
>ML807671.1:191731-210587 GCA_009831015.1 Picea engelmannii
AAACTCGCAGACAAGAAACTAAAGTTCATACTATTTCCAATTCAATTTGTCCCACTTAATTTGGATTCTCTATGAATAAGGTATGACTGTTTTACCCGGAACACCTGTTTATTGACTAGCTTCAGGACTGGTCAAAAACCCTATCTTCCACAGAGTGTATCTCCAATTATAGCAAATCAAGAGCTGAAAATTTTACCACAGGTAACTTGATATGTCTTCTCAATACCATAGAAATTTCACCATCTGAATTGTTTTGGAAAAATAGTTATAGTGAAAATGGTAAGATGACCTAAAAATAGCATACCTTAGAACACATCACCAAAAGACTTCATCCTCCCTTGAAATCCGACCTTCTTTACTTCTGATTTTTCTCTAAAATTCGACTTGTGTATAAAATGAATGTATAATGATATTTATTTATACCATTCATGTCACTTCCTTTTAACATTAGGGCTGACCTGACACTTTATTATTTTGTAATTTTGTTCTTTAATTATCTTCAGGGCCTACATGTACTTCCTTCTTCAATTCACTTTGTCATCTTCAAATATTCATTTCTCCTCAACCATGAGGATCCACGTGACGTACCACATACCACCAGAAATAACATGATGTATACTATCCATTCATGGGTGTTGTATCTGCATGTGCATTTTCCTTCATGTCCAAATACCTTCATCAATCTTGCGGTCCAAAACCCATGACTAGGGTTGACATCAATGAAAACAACCAATATTCCAACTTGTGCATGCCATGATCAATGCAAAAATAAGCTCTATCACTTTGAATCAGTTTCTGTTACCATCTTAGTTCATTCTAGTGCTCGCATCAGTCCAGTTTCATTGCTAGTGTTATTTTTAATGATTCAGTTCAAGACTCTTTTAGTTTAAAAGCATAATAAGTGGTCTTCTGTGTGTGATAAGAACCACTCTTTTGATTAATTCAAGTGTGAAGTATACATGTTGTACTTGAAAATTGTTTTAGTCAAGTTAATAATTTGTTCTACTATTGTTAATCTAGAGTTAAGTCTCAGTCCCAGAGGGACGAGAGCCTCTCCAACTCTGATAAATATGCAGTTTCTATATGTTTTGGGGGGTTCAGTTTTTGGGGAAATGATAGGAATACAACACTGGTTAGACCTGTTCAATGCATGGATTAAAGCTCTCTACCTGGTGAATATACTCTTGATGACAATGTTTTGTTCAAATATTCATGTGTTTTTATCTTATCTTGAATACAATTTTGATTTGTGTAAAGTACATTTCATTTCTTTTGTCTATTGTATAAATTGTATTTATTTATATGCAACTTGTGAAAACAACTAATGCTTGGTGAAGAATTGTTTTTATCGCAACCTAAAGGAGTAATTGTGTTTTTGATACATGTTTAATGTCTTGATATGGTATTTTAAGTATTAAACTTCTTGCAGTAGATTATTCATTGAGTGGTTTGTTGTTTCCCTTTGTTTTTATTATCTCACTTATTTGTCATTTGTGTGCCACTAGCCAAGGAGGACCCTCGTCCATACCATTTTTCCAACCTCAACCATGGTCTTGTCTTGGTAGAACTAACGCTCAAACTGACCAACAAAATTAAAAAAAAGAAAGAAACCAACCATTCCAAAGTTGAGGTGGCCTATATTTTCCCTTTAGTAGTCACGTGCAGACTTTAGGACCAACATATTCTAGCGTCGTTGCCTGGGAATGGAGTAACGGAATATATTTACCTAGGAGAATGACATTGAATAGATGTGATATTTGATGGTGAACAAAGATCATACATAGAAATATTGCCATCTTTCACCTGGCGACTCCATTGAGTAGAATTTGCGAAAGAAATATTGGTGCCCAGAAAAGGACTCAACTAGTCCAAATATGAACACATCAAAGCCACCAAGACTCACCCTAAGCCTGAGAAGGAAAAGTAGTCTCTGATCCAGAAAGGAAACTAATAAAATCCACTTTAGCTCAGATATATACCTCCCCCTCGAGGGTAAAGTTGTGACCAAAGAGTCTACCTATCTTCATCATCATAAGCAGCTCAAATTTTCTAGCCATGAGAATCACAATTCCAAGGAACATCCGACATCTTCAACTCCTGACTCTACTTCATCATCCAGTCCATCATCCACCCCTAGAGCTACCATAAATATTCAAATTCCTATTTCCCAAGCCATGGCTACTAACATGATGAATGCCATAATTACTTCCAGATATGCACCCCTAGTTCTTCCTGTTAGAATGTGCTCATTTTACCATTGACAATATCACTATTTTCACCCAACCATAGGCCGAAGCCATCCTCCAAGCACCTTGACCTTGACAGAGAGAAGAATCCTGGTAGCAATCCAATATCCAAGCAAGGCTAATGCACCAAGCAAGAAGTGACCAAAGCTGATCAAAGAGTCCAACCCAAGAGATAGAAACAATAGGATTCAAAACTAGCGGCAACACCTTCTCTAGACCTTGCGCACAAGACTGCCAGACTGCAGTGTGCACAAGTGCCTGTCTGAAATTCTGAGAAGTGTGTCAAATTAAAGACTGGTGCCCTGTGTTTATAGTAATCCTGGTAGATTGCCTGGGCCGACTTCTCATTCTGGGTACTAATTAATTTATATTAATTATCTCTCTCAGCCGACATCTTTTCTAGGGTTATGTTCACTTCTTTTCTTTCTTTCGGAACATTCTAATATTGTCAAAGGTCACAATGGAGGTTCATACCTCTCGAAGATACCATAATATCAACACTCCCTCCTAGCTAGGGAGGTATAATCGATAATGGTATTGGGCACAAACAGACTATTCAACTTGTAGCATCACGAGCACTATCATTATTATCCAACTAGATAATTTCCATGACACCAGGTACAATATCAATTGATAGAACAAAACTATGTTTATCCATGGTAGTACACAACTACTCAAACCGTGACACATAGTCACAAACAGTGGAACATATCCACCACAGTAGCATATCTCTACTATTTGGAGACATGCAGTCTCCATAAAAATCATCTGATATCAACCTGCACAGAAAATATTGCTGTTTTCAAGCTTCTGTGGTGAGGAGTTTCACATATTTTATTCGGAAAATCCACAGTAGGTATCATTTCGTCGTCGACGTTTCGAATCCGAAACAGGATTCATCATCAGGACTAATCGTCGAGTTTGAGCTAGCTGATCGTCATCAATTAATACTATAAATGCAGGACAATAAAAATTATTTAAATTGCGTCGGCTATCTTTATTTTAATTTAATTTAATAAAAGAGACCTAAAATTAAAATATTGTTATGATATAAAATGAATTGTCTGGTCCATTCTTTCACTCACATTTGTGAGATATAAAAGAGCATCTACCCTTAGAGTAGAACATCAATGATGGGCTATCTGGACTATTCTTCTCAAGCAAGGAAGAATAACTGTCCTGATTTTTGAGCATGGACCATTCCCCACCCTGGGCCATTCCTCTGACACTAAACAAAGTGAAACCTGGAGAGAATGAGTCTTCCCTAAGGAATGCCCATCCCTGATTGTTGAACCTAGACCATTCCCCTCCCTGGGCCATTCCTCCGACACTAAACAAAGTGCAACCTGGAGAGAATGAATCTTCCCTAAGGAAGGATTTTCTGGACGATTTCCTAAGGAAATGACTGTCCTGCACCAACCTCCAAAATGGACCATTCCCCATGTTAACCACAATGGGAAATTGTTGTCCAACGAGGCGGGTCAGTCTTCTTAAGTAATACTGAAGAAGAGAGACTTCCCTAGAACATTTCCCATGTTAACCACAATGGGAAATCACTATCTATGGTACATCAACAATCCATCGAACCATTTTCATTACAAAAATGACCATTCGATCTAGACCATTTTCTGAACTGGAAAATGCTTGTCCGTCAGAAATCGCAAACCACTTTTCGAATCTGGAAAGGAAATGCCCAAGTTGGACCATTTTTCAAACTTGAAAATGACTATCCTTAATTCAATAAAATATCAGTGCTCCCTCCCAACTTGGAGAGTCATTTCTTCCTTTTCGACTAAGGGAGTTATTTCCATGATCCCCAATTCGTCTCGAAAATATGAAAACTTTATTCTAGACTGAGTCTTTGTAAGGATATTTGTTGTCTGCTCATCTGTGGGGATATACTGGAGATTTACTTCTCCTTCGTGGAATTTATCTTGAATAAAGTATTATTTTATCTCAATATTTTTCAACTGTTCATGAAACATTGGGTGTTCTGATAGCCTTATACAACTCTGATTGTCACAATGTATTATGGTTGAATCTGGAACCTGATCAAATAAATTAGAGATTAGCTTTCTCGGCCATATTGACTTTGTGCATGCATCACATGTTGCAATATATTTTTCTTCTGTTGTGCTAAGTGCGATAGACTTCTGTTTCCCGCTGCCCCAAGATATCATAGCGGAGGCCAAGATGAAACACATCCATGAAGTACTATTTCTATCTTCTGCACTTCCTTCCCAATCCGAATCTATGAATCCATGAAGTTGTATATCACAAGATGTGGTATATCTTAGACCATAGTTTATTGTCCCATGAATATATCTTAGGACATGCTTTGCAACTATCCGATGCTCATGTCTAGGTTCCAGCTGGAACTGGCTTAGTGTGTTCATGACAAAGCAAATGTCTGGTCGAGTATTTACCAAATACATCAATGACCCAATCAATTGTTGATATAGTGATGGATCTATTGGATCAGAATCCGAATCTCTTACTTTTCTTATGTCTGTAGTCATAGGAGTGTCCATGTATTTTCATTCCATCATTCCAAACTTATAGAGAATCTTTATTGCATACTTTCCTTGTCTAAGGAATACTTCACCATGCTTCTGCCATACTTCTAGTCCCAAGTAATAATGCATGAGACCAAGATATTTCATATCAAACTCAGAAGCTAGTTCCTTTTTGCACTGGATGATGAGAGACTCTTCACCTATTAGGAATAGATCGTCAATATATAGTAGTAGAATCACAGGTGCATTGTTCACGAATTTGTAGTAAAGGTTTGGATCTATATGACTTTTGGAGAAACCAAGTCTCGTTAGATAGCTATCTATTCTGGCATACCAAGCTCTTGGAGCTTGCTTGAGTCCATATAAGGATTTCTTTAGTCTGCAAACACGAGTGTCTCTGGAATGTACTTGAAACCCTTGAGGTTGTTCAATATATACTTCTTCTTTGTTTGCTCCATTGAGGAAAGTTGTTTTTACAGCCATTTGATGTAAACTCCATCCCATGGAAGCGACAAGAGATATGATAGCTCTAATGGAAGTATATATAGCAACCAGAGAAAATGTTTCTTCATAGTCTTCTCCCTCCTTCTGGGAGAACCCTCTAGCTATGAACCTTGCTTTATATTTATCCACGCTTTCGTCTGCTGCATGTTTGATCTTATACACCCATTTTGAAGTTACCACTGGTTTTTCTTTAGGTCTAGGCACAATTTCCCATACATCATTTTTCATGATGGATTCGTGTTCTTCCGTCATAGATTCTTTCCATTGTTTCTTTTGAACTGCTTCTTCAAATGTGGTGGGTTCTTCATCTAGAAGCTTTTCCATACATGCTGCATAACTTGAGAATATTTTAGGCTTATTACTTTTTCTGAATGTCCCATCTGGGGCCTTGAGTCTTTCTTCTTCTTGTAAGGTAGCTTCAAGCCAAGCTAATCATTTCTTGGTCTTAGGTACAGTGTCTAAATCAATGGTCTCACATGGTTGTATAGGATGATCAGGTTGTTCCTTTTCGTCATTCTGGTTTTCCGTGCTTTCTTCAGTAGGCTCTTCATGCTATTCTTCTTCTATGGATTTATTGAAATCCATCTTTACTTCAATCTTATGTTATTCCAGAATATATATTATATAATCCTTGGATGATTCTCTATATCCCATGAATATGCCCTTCTTTCCTCAGGGTTCCAATTTATTCCTTTTGTCCTTGGGAATGTGAGAGTAAACGGGACATCCAAATATTTTTAGGTTTTCCACATTAGGTTTCTTACCTGAGAAGGCTTCTTCTGGAGTCATATCCTTCAGTATGCGGTGAGGACTTCTGTTCTGGACATATATTGCTGTCATGGCTACTTCTCCCCATAAGAACATGGATAAACCTTGATCGTTTAGTAGTTCCTTCATTGTTTCTTCAATGGATATGTTCTTTCTTTCTGCTACACCATTTTATTGAGGATTATGAGGAACAATCAACTCCCTCCTAATCCTTGTTGATTTACAGAATGAAACGAATTCCTTTGATGTGTATTCTCCTCCATTATCTATTCTTAAGGTCTTGACTTTCTTGTTCTTGAGGTTCCCTATATCTGCTTTGAATTCTTGAAACTTGTTGAATACTTCGTCCTTTGTCTTCAAAAGATATAACCAAGTCTTTCTTGAATAATCATCTATGAAGATTACGTAGTAAAGAGAACCTCCTAGAGATTTGTCTGGCATCAGACCGCAAACATATGAGTGTATTAGATCTAGAATCTCCTTAGATCTATTGTTGTTTCTTGGAAATGGTTTCTTGACATTCTTTCCAAGAGCATATCCTTTGCAAATTCCTTCATGTGTAGACTGCAATTCTGGTATTTCTTCAACCATATTTTTGAGAAAAAGTAATGCTTGATAGTTAATATGAGTGTACCTTCTATGCCAAAGTTCATTGGGATTGAATTCATATGTACAAGAGCTTCTTCATTTTTTTCTAGTAGTCTATATAGATTTCCTTCACAGGTTCCAATAACCCTAGCATTCTCTATGCTGGAGTCTTTATGCCAAGATAACACTTTTCTATCTATGCAAGCTATTTTGTTTCCTTTGTCTTCTAGGCAAGATATGGATACAAGATTCTTTTCTAAACCAAGTACATATAAGACATTTCTCAAATGAACATTGTTACCTGTTTTCAACTTGACGAAGGCTTGTCCAAATCCTTCGACTGGGTAACTGCATTTGTCTCCAAGATCTACCTTGTACGATGTCTTCTTTTCACTTCGACTTGAGAGTCTGGCTTGATCGCCTATCATGTGCCTAGAATCTACACTATCAATTATCCACTTGTCGTCTTCAATCGTTCCTGTGAGTGCTGAGTAGTGTAGGTAACTAGTCTTTTCACTCATGTCTTCGATTGACTGGTGACTGGTCATGCCTTGATCCAAAACTTAAAATTTGAATTTTTATTCCTTCTAAAAGTGACAAGAGATGCAATGGATTGTGGCGCACTTGAATACCTTCTTCTTGAATGAGATGTTCCATCACAAGGTGCTGGATCGTGGTTTTAGGGTTTTTGCAACTGCTCTTGCTAGTAACCCTAGTGACAGTGTCTTGGAAGTTGCTCCTGCTAGTAACCCTAGCAACAATCCTTTAGCTAGATTAATATTCTAATGGATATGCTTCCTTTCAATGGTTAGAATGAGTGAAGGAGGTGTGGGCCCATAACCTGTTAGAATTTTCTTGTTTTACTATTGACAATATCACTATTGTCACCCAACCATAGGCAGAAGCCACCCTCTGAGCACCTTAACCTTGACAGAGAGAAGAATCCTAGTAGCAATCCAATAGCCAATAAAGGCTAATGGACCAAGCAAGAAGTAACCAAAGCTGATCAGAGAGTCCAGCCCAAAAGATAGAAGCAATAGGATTTAGAACTGGCGGCAACACCTTCTCCATAACTTGTGCACAAGACTGCCAGACTATAGTGCGCACAAGTGCATGTATGCAATTCTGAGAAGTGTGTCAAATGAAAGACTGACGCCCTGTATTTATAGTAATCTTGGCAGACTTCCTAGGATGACTTCTCATTCTGGGTACTAATTAATTTATATTAATTATCTCTCTTAGCCGACATCTTTTCTAGTGTTATGTTCACTTCTTTTCTTTCTTCTGGAACATTCTAATCTTCTCAAAGTTCACAATGGAGGTTCATACCTCCTGAAGCTACCATAATATCAACACTTCCTGTAGGATTACATGCACTCCCAACCGCATATTACATGAAATATTTACCAAGATATAATGGGGAGGGTGATGTCACTTCTGAAGAACATTTGGTAGCCTTTTACATCTTTGCAGAAAACTTTAACATTGACTATGAAGATGTGTGTATGAGTTTGTTTGTGTAGAGTTTGGATGGGAAAGTTAGAAAATGGTTTTGGGGTCTTCCTCCAACCTCCATCATAGATATTGAGGCATTGTATGAAGATTTCATAAAGGAATGGGGAGATATGAGAGATTATCTCTACTACATCATTTAGTTTAGGGCTCCGAAGAGAAAGAATGGTGAATCTATTTTAGACTTCACGAAGAGATTCAATAAGATGTATGCTAGAATCCCATATGAGATCAAACCAACTGAAGCCTCTGCCAATATCACTTATGCCAATGAATTTTATGCAGATTTCTCCCTTCTGCTGAGGGAGAGAAGATACACCACACTGTTTTCCATGCATGAAGCAACCATTGAGGTCGAATCCAATATCTTGGCATCAGACAGGTTAAAGACTAGATTTGATAAAGACAAGAAGAAACATAGGGAAGATTCCCATGCCTCATCTATATCAGCCATGTATAATCCCAAACTAGATGAAATGACCAAAACTTTGAAGGATATGACATCTAAAATAGCTAAGATGAAATGGGAATCTAAACAATCAAACAAAGTTTTTCAAGGGGATAGAAATAGAAATCCAAATCAGTTCATAAGGACTAATGATTCACCTCAGATAATGCAGAGAGAAAGGAGGAATGCTGATGATCAAGGGTAGTTCCTCCTTTCAAAGAAAATTAGATTGGGGAGATAGATGTAGAAAATGATAATGTAGATGATACTGCTGTACTTTTCAATGAAACAAATTATTATACTAGTCACTTAACACAACAAGAATATGAGGTAGCACAACTGTCAAATCAGTTTGATAACTAGATAGATGAAGAGGGATTTATTCAAGTCCAACCCCATAGAAAATGTGATTTTAGGACAAGAGGGGGGTCTCCCAAAGCCACTACCTATGATAAAAAAAAGGCTGAAGTCCTTCCCAAGCCAAATCCAAGGAAAGATGTGTCATCTAAATCTCAACAACTTCCCCCACCTAAACCTGCAGTTCCTGAGATAAAGGAAGTTGATAGGCCACCAAACTCTTCCAGCCTAGAGCATGAGTTGAGAAAGATCAAGATCCCTATGCCTTTGAAAAAATTGATGAATAATGAACCTTTCAAAAAATCCATCATGAAATTTATGCAACCAACTCCTTCTATTGTATCTTCTGATGTAATTAGTCCGCAAGATGAGAACCCAACCATTACTGCGGGTCCATACATTGAGGATGGATCTAATGCTTCTCCACCATTCTATATCTATTTAAATTTCCATGATAAGATCCTACATAACTGTCTTATGGACTCAGGAGCCTTGCACAATGTTATGCCCAAATTTGTTATGGAAGAATTAGGTCTAGAGATCACCAAACCCTACGAGGACCTATACTCCTTTGATTCTAAGAAAGTAAAATGTCTGGGACTGATAAAGGATATGGTGGTTTCTTTGGCACAATTACCAATGAAGAGTGTAGTAATGGAAATTTTTGTGGCTGACATTCCCCTTAAATTTGTTATGCTCTTATCCAAAACTTGGGCTAAGAAGGTTGGAGGATCATTACAAATGGACCTCACTTATGCCACCATCTCTGTGTTCGGTGGGGAACATATGAGGCTATACAGAGAGGTCAGATTAGCCTATATCGTCAGTGACCAAAACCCAAGAAATCACCCAATTTATGCTGTGGAGAATGAGATCGACTCATATGTTTTTTATTTAAATGATGATGCACCCGAAATATCAGTTAGCCAATGCAAATATCATCCACTGACAGATCAACAAAACAAAGTATGAAAGATGTATTTCAATGAATCTTCATCAAAGGAAGGATCCAGGGAAGGTATACTCCTCATTTCCCCTTCACAAGAGGTAATAACACTCTCTTATAAGCTGGAGTTTGAAACTACTAACAATATAGATGATTATGAAGCTCTGGTGCTGAGATTGAGGGCTGCCAAAGACATGGCCATTGGTTGTTTGGAAGTTTTTGGTGATTCCAAGTTAATAATCAATCAAGTTAAGAACATCTATTAAGATAAACAACAGAGGCTCAAGCAATACAAAAACCAGGTATGGGACCTGATCGAAAATTTGTTTCTATCATTTAATATATCCTTCGTCCCTAGAGAGGAGAATCAGAAGGCAGATTCTTTGGTCTTGGCTGCCAACACTTTTAGACCTCCCCTTGGTCCAAATATTAAATATCAGGTGGAAATCAAGCATAGGACATGATTACCAGACAACATAAATCACTGACAAGTATTTATTGATGATCTAGAGATGCAGAGGTTTCTACAGACCATTGACGAATTCTCTAATATCTCAATCAACCAAGAAAGCCAAGAAGGTGAAAATAATGATTTAGAAAATCAACAAACATCTCATCTGCTAAAGACAATAGCTGGCCACAATATTGTGGAGCTGAAAATCAATCACATTCCAAGAGGACTAGTGCCACTGGAGAGGTTTTTTGACAGTAATGATGTTTCCATAGAAGCTTCCATGAAGAATCAAGAATAAAAGATAACAAATTGAAATATTGGGGCCACTAAGAATCCCAAGATCATAAACCTATCTAAAGCATTAGTTGCAGAACAAAGGGACATGTATTTTAGTCTCAACAAAATTTTTGCTGATACTTTTGCTTGGTCGTATGAGGATTTAGAGACATTTGACACTGACTTCATCCAACATAAGATACCTCTGAAGGCTGACTCCAAACCATTTAGAAAGAAGATTCAAAAATTTAATCCCATGGTGATGTCTATAATCGAGAAAGAGTTGAAACGAATGTTGGATGCAAAGATCATTGTACCTTTGAGGTACTCAAACTAGGTGGCCAACTTGGTACCCATGAGAAAGAAAAATAGGGAGATACGCTTGTGTGTTGATTTCTGAAATCTCAACAAGTGTTCTCTAAAAAAAATTACCCCCTCCCCAAGATGGATCATATTTTATAGAGGGTGGTAGGTGCCCACATAATTTCCTTGTTAGATGGATACTCTGGCTATATCCATATAGTGGTGTGTGAAGAGGACAAAGAAAAAAAAACATTCACCACCCCATGGGGAACATTCATGTACGACAAGATGCCTTTTGGGATGATGAATGCAGGGGCCACTTTTTAGAGGGACATGGACATAGATTTCGTGGGAGAAAAAGACAAATTTGTGGTTATATAATTGGATGACATCACCATTTTCTCCAAGTTTGACGATTAAAATTTGTAGCATCTGGAGTAGGTTTTCCAGAAATGTAGGAGATACGAAATATATCTGAATCCTAGGAAGTCTCACTTTGCCATGCTAGAAGGGAAGCTCCTGGGCCATATCATATCAGCAGGAGGTATAAAATTGATCTGAAGCCAGTTGATTCCATTCAATAGATCTAAATCCCCATCAATAAAAAGGCTATCCAGTATTTCATTGGCAAGATAAAATTCTTAAGGCACTTTGTGCCAAAGTTCGCTGAAATCCTGAAGCCTATCACTAACATGTTGAAGAAAGATGTTGAGATAAAATGGTCGCTAGAGGAAAAATCAACATTCCAAAGAATCAAGCAGGATTTAGTTGAAGCCCCTGTATTAGCCAACCCTGACTATTCCAAGGATTTCTTCATTTTTTCTTTTTCTTTTGAGGAGACCATTGTTGTTGTATTACTGGAGAAAAATGGAGAAGGACATGGACAACCCATAGCCTTATTTAGAAACTCTCTCCAGGATGATGATATGAAGTATTATATATTAGAAAAGCATGCTTATGCATTGGTCAAAGAACACAAGGCCTTCAGGGTATGTGTGTTACAGTCTAGCATAAAAACCTTTGTTCCTAGTAGCAGTGTCAAAGAGATTCTGGTCTAGCCAGACAGTGAGGGGAAAAGAGGGAAATGGATTGTCAAACTATTGGAATATGAGCTGCACATAAAACCCACCGAGATAATTAAGGGACAAGGAATTTCCAAATTGTTATCAGAATCAAACTGTAAGGTGTTGGAATTACATCAAATCTTCACCCAATCAGATGCACCCATCATATGGCCTGGACAAGACATCATGTAGGTATTTGAAAATCACTCCTCTTCACCTTGGTATAGAAACACCATTTATTTTCTGCAACATCTTGAATTTCCACCAGATCTGAAGAAGATGAAGGCCCGATCCCTCAAATTGAAGGTTATCAAATTCTGGATCTCAAACCAGAACTTGTATTGGAGAGATCCTGCTGGCATCCTGTTAAAATGCCTTGATGAAAATGAAGCCAAACAAGTCACAATAGAAATGCATGGAGGAGTATGTAGAGGGCACCAACATTGGAAGGCCACAACTCTCAATATCCAAAGGGAAGGGTACTACTGTCCCACCCTTTTCTCTAATATATTTACTACTGTTAGGGCCTGCAATGAATGTCAGAAATTTGTAGGAAAATAGAAGTTACTATCACTACCCCTAAAATCTATCACTGCTAGTGGTCCATTTCAGCAATGGGGGTTAGAATTCATAGGTGAGATAAATCCATCCTCCAATAGGAAACATAAGTGGATTCTCACTGCCACCAACTATTTCACCAAGTGGATCGAGGCTATGCCCACTAGGAATTCCACTGACAAGGTGATCATGAATTTCCTGGAAACCAATATTTTTGCCAGATTCGACTGCCCCAACAAGCTTATAACAGACAATGCCCACGCATTCAAGTCCAAAGCCATCATTGAATTCTGTGGCATTCATAACATTTCCTTGACACATTCCATGCCCTATTACCCTCAGGTGAATGGTCTGGCAGAGTCATCAAACAAAACTCTCATCAAGATTATCAAGAAGCTGTTGACCAAAAACAAGAAATATCGGGACTCCAAACTCAAATATGCTTTGTGGGCCGACAAAATTAGCATGAAGAAGTCTTTGAGAACCTCACCATTTCAACTTGTCTATGGTGTGGATGTGATTTTTCCCACCCATATTGGTATACCAGTCCTAAAATTCTCACTGGAAGAGATTGAGGAGACAAATGACATCCAGAGGAGAATCTTCCAGATTATAGAGGTTCAACAAAAGAGAGAAGCATTGGATCAGAGGACCAAAGCATACCATAGCAAGATTTAATCATCATTTGACAATAAAACCATGAAGGATATCTTTCAAGAAGGTGACTTGGTCTTGAGTTGGGATTCCAGAAGGGATGAGAAGTCCAAGCACGGTAAGTTCGATAACCTCTGGTTTGGCCTTTTTAAGGTAGTTTAGGTTCTGGACAATAACACATTTATCTTGCACAATCTAGATGATACAAATATCTTCGAAGGCCAAGTAAATGGGCACTTCCCGAAACACTATTTTGTTTAAGGATGAGGGAAGGTCCCTCTTGTACCATGTATGCTTTCCTTTTGTTTTTGCATTTTATTAGTTAGTTGTGTGAGAATAAAGGCTCCATAGCCCAACAAAGGAACTGGGGTTAGCTTCAACGTTAATTTTCAGAGATGCATGGCTGGTAGATAGAACAAAGGTAAGAAGAGGGAGGTGGAAGCTAGGTATTAAATTCAAAGGCATTGATCTGCTATTCTTAGCACCTCACATGGGAGTGCTATCCCTGGTTGGAGCCAATGTTGTAACCTAGGTCTGCACCCTTGCCCCTCCTCTCTCATTTTCCTATGCCTTTGTCAAATTTTTCCTCTTCTAGTTGATAAATTCGGTTTCCCATCTGTTCAATGACCTGGTTTTCCTTATTGGATTGCTTGACTGATTCTTTGTGCTAAATTATTTCTGTTTTCCTTGAAAGATGATTGCATGTCTAGTTTGAGTTTGAAATACTTGTCATCACGTTTGCCACTAATTGAGCATGCAACAGGCCCACCAAGCCTTTCCTATACACAAGAGACATCCAGGTCCGCCATTCCCTTGTATGCATAGTAAGAAACCATGAGAAAAAATGAAACATTCAGAGAATTCCATTTCGGGCTTGAAATACATGCGAACAGACAGGTTCAATTTTTAACAGTGGATATCCCATGAACAGTTTAGATCAACAAATCTTGTACATTCAGAGTTTCAAAGTCATGCAAGGATTAACGACTAGATAGAAGTCTCAAAGTGATGAGAGACTTCCCGTACTACTCCGGGAGATTTCCATGCTTTACATTCCGAGCTCCTTAAGCCCGAAGTCCCAAAGTGTTGGTTGTGGAGCCTGATTATCTTCCTGATTTAGAGGTCTTTTACTTTTATCCATGTTTATACCCTATGAAGTATTTACACCCCAGAAGTATGTACACTGTTCCACGTGGGGGAGTGCAGAGGGGGGTACCCCCTCTGTGGGGTCCGAGGGGGCTATCCCCCCGGCTTGGGGGGTCTGGGGGCATGCGGACCCCTAGTGGGGGTTCGGGGGTGAATCCCCCGAAGGAAATATTGCCTTGTAAATGTATATTGTAATTTCATTTTAAATCTAGATCGTTCATTATAACGTCGCAGATATAACAGTAGAGATTATGTTAGGGTTTTTTGCCCTAGAAGGAAACCCTCTTTTATGAGGGAAATGTATTGCGGCTATGGTTGATGGTGAATATTGTATTTTGAGATAGGAGACTGTGAGAGAAAGAAGAGGAAGTTATATTGGGTTTGCTGTAGGTTGTATCCCTTCATATGCTGGATAGTAATAAAGGAAGGACCTGGCAATTTCTTTGGTGGACATAGCCCACACTGGGTGAACCACGTAAATCTATGTCTCTATTGTATTGTGTATATTCTGTGTTTTGTTTCCACATTTGTTTTATTTTATTTCTCCACGGTCTTGTTTTTCTAACAACTGGTATCAGAGCGAAAGGTAACTCGTAGGAAAAGAGGGTTCCTGGTTAGAGTGGGAGCAATGTTGAAAGATGGAAAGTTTAGGGTCAAGAAATTTAACGGCCAAAACTACCTGTTAGCGCTGGAATTCACTTCTGGATTGCTTGCAGGAGCATAGCCCAACGCCCATCATTTTTTATGTCACGGTTTAATAAATGGGTGATCAAATGGGAAGAGACTCGAACATGTATTGCTTCAAATTAGGAACTGTGTCTGATAGGCAAGGAATAAAGGAGGTCTTGACCCAACTTTAGTCAGTGAGTTGATTTAAAAATGGGCAGGTGGAAGACTTGGGAGAAGAGTGAACAAATTGTCTCAGGCAACGGGCCTTTCGTTAGTATGTAGAGGAAAAACTCTGAATACAAGATCCGTTCGGTTCAGGGCTTCAAGAAACTGAAGATAAGACTTGACTGGATCCTCCAATTCCAAGTCGTTCAGTGCTGAGAAATTTACAGGGACTGTCTAAAGCAACATAACCATTACAATGATCCAACATACATCATCCTATAATAGTCAAAGCTCGACTGGATCCTCCAATTCCGAGCTGCTTTAACACAGTATAAACAAAGGTACAAAAGAAACTGACATTCATCGGGAAAGAAATCTCTAGAGTCCAAAAATACCAGAAAATAGTTCTTCATTAAAGTTTTACAACTGGGAGCTCCGCTCAACCATCGATCCCTTGCCAAAAATAAAGACTGAGTCTATATACTCAGAAAACTCGCCTAGCAGCGATGTGTCTAGTCATTCAAGGCTTCTCGTCTGCAACTTCTTCTGTCAGGCTGGACTGGCATTCTTTTGTTAGACACAAGATCAGATAGGTATGGTCTTCATAAGAAAATCCATGGCAGGGGAATTTCGACTGACAGTCCTCCCTCCACGGCCAAATTTTCCATGCTTTTCATTTATGGGTTGAAACGAGGTTTCAACTACCTCTCCCTATTTCCATTAACTATCTGCATTGGGATTGGGATGGAACCTGACACCCCTGAATGATCCAAGAGATGCTCACGACCCCTCCAAGTCAATTCGAGGCCACGCAGATCCTTCTCTGCGACCAACTCGGGCGCTTTGATCTTTCACGCAGCTCCTTTTCATCGCCCCAAGCGACCTCGAGCTGTGACCTCGTGCTTATCCCACATGAAATTTCGGGATCTCGCGCTGTGCATCTCTGGATCGGACGGCTGAAATGACGTCGGTGCCTTCAACATGAAGCTCCCGAAGGGCCCCACTAGCGGTTCAACTACGTGTCGTGTGTCCTTCAAATGGACGGTCTCGATGGCATTATATTTTAGGAGAGGGCTGCCTCGATTACCAAACTCGCTTGATGTGACCTGGTGCTAGGACCGTGGGCCCGACTTTGAAGGGCGCTTATCGACACTTCGGGGTTCGGTGCTCTGAAATGCATGGAACAGAAAGCTTCCTGTTCCTCGAAACGTTGATCCCCGATACGCCGACAGCTTGCCATCTGTCCCAATGAGATCGGACGGTCCATATTTGTTTTGAACCTCAGGTGCTTTCTCTTGCTAAACCTTGCCGATAAAATCAGACTGCTCGCTCACTGTTTATTGTTGCGGCCTTTGAATAAGGCTTGCCTGACCGGCTTTAAAACGCCATCTCTATGTGTTTTACACCAGAGGCCTAAAATTGGATAGGAAAACGCCCCTATACAAGAATTATCACTAACATTAGGCTCCATGGGGGATAGAGTCGTCCCTGTGATGCTCTAATAACTCCTTCCGCAGCTTCAGTGCCTTGATGTTGGGCTATGGAGTCAAGCTCAAACCTCCTGCTGAGAAATATATGCCGAAAAGTAAAAAACCAAACAAACTAAACATAGACGCTCCAAGGAGCTTATTTATGTACAGTCCTAAGCTAATAAAATCCTTTACATGGGGCTAGGTGTAAGCAAATTTCCACCATAGCCACCCATACTGCTTGGTGATTCGTCCCTTCTCTTTACCGCAGATGCTCCATAAAATGCTAGGGATTTATGACAGCTAGATGAAGATGAGGTTAATCATGATGTCCATATCCCCAAAATTTGATAAGGGGAATAGATTTATAGGCTCCAAAGCCTTTGGGAAGCACAACTCCATATAAGACCCCATAGGGTCACAATATATAATGCCAAGGGAGTTTAGTTGGTCAGAAAACATCTCTTGTCCTCCGTGGTTGTTCACCTGTGGCATGATGTCTTCAGAGTGCACAAGTGGGTGGAGGACAGATGCAGGCTAGCCAATGCCAGATGACACCTGCCCACAAATAGGCTCTGGATAGACAATGAAATGTGCGCTCAACTGCTCTTCTAGCTCTTCCTGCACTCCCCCATCTTGTAAAAAGGGAATGGTCTCCTGATCCTTCTCTTCAATCCCAAATGTAAATACATCATGGGAAATCTGATGAAGGAAGAAAGAACAATCCTCTTCCACAATGGATTCTTCGCTTAAATCTGAGACGATAGGCTCATCGGGGGCAGATGCCAACGCATCCAAGAAATCTTCAATAATATCTTCAAAAGAGTTGCTCAGAGCGTCTACCTTGAAGACTGGAAAATCCTCTTCGCTGACTTCAGAGTGCACAAGTGGGCGGAGGACAGATGCGGGCTGGCCAATGCCAGATGACACCTGCCCACAAACAGGCTTTGAACAGGAGATGAGTTGTCTTCCTTCCGCTTTATGCTGCTCTGTGCTTCCTACAAGCCTAGTAGAGTTGATTTCCACCCATGGCCTTTCCTTAATTAATAAAGGAACATGCTCTATAATGCGGTCTTGGAAATCTTTCGTAAGACAATACTCACCTGTGAGTATTGGTGGACTAATGTTATTAGAACATTTCAAAAAATCTGAAATGTAGGACTCAATGCATATGGCCACAGGATCATGGGGATTATGACAGAATCCTGGCCGCTTTAGAAGACCAGGATGCTCCTCTGCAAAAATTTCTCTGCTCACAAAAGAATGTCGCTCTCCCTCCTTGAAAAACCACTCTGGATCTTCTACAGCTGCAACTTCTACCCCAGAAAGACGATATTCAAATAAAGGAGCAGCAGGATCTAGATCATAATGACCACTTCTGGGTTCTTGTTCCAGATCTGATCCATAATTGCTATATCCTTGTTCAGATTCTGAAACAGACTGATAGTCTTCTTCCTCCTGTATATGCAAATCTGCCTGCTTATGAGTCCACTTGCTGGCCCTGATGTTTTCTTCAACCTCTATAGCATCCTCAAACATATGTATCAATGATGAGGATTTCCTCTCTCTTAGGAGGAAGACTAGCTCTAGATGCTGAGCCATGATATAGTACACCATAACAACAGTCTCTTTGGGTCTGATCTCTACAGGCATGCTATGATAAGCACTAAAAAATCTTCTATTGAAAATAACCAAGGCTTCATCTTCCCCTCTCATCAAGGCATTAAACTCAGACCAATATTGATCAAGGGACTTGTTCTCACCCCAACCCTTTAAAAAAGCATGGTATAGTTCGGTCCAGGAACCAATAGAACCGGCCTCCAAACACCTAAACCACACTGCAACATCTCCAGATAGGGAGCGTGAGAACATCCTCATGAAAACATCTTCATGAAGGATCTCAAACTGATCAATAAGGGTCTCAAAGGCCTCCATATGCTTCTCAGCTGTAACATGACCTTCCCCAGAAAATCGAGGAAGATACTCAAAGAAATCATGAGGATAAGGGTTAAGGTGATACGGCAGCCTCAGAGGTTTAAACAACTTATTTCTTATTTTGATTTGAAAAGTAGTGGGCTGATCATGGGATCCAACAAGAGGCTGGGGAGGCTCAGTAGGAAAAATAGGGGGTAACGAGGTCTGGGAAGACTGTGAATTATCCTCAACCTCCTCAGGACTACAAGGGCACTTAACTCCAAGAGGAGGTGTGATAC
>ML807671.1:256684-276327 GCA_009831015.1 Picea engelmannii
GTTTATAGAGTAAAAAGGAAGCATAAAAATGTACTCAACAGGGAGATCCCCATACTGGGTTTCTTAGACATTGGCTCTATGATGAATGCAACACTGAGAATTTCATTGAAATCCTTACCTGTCAATATAGCTTGCTTTGGAAGCTGTGCGAACATGGGTAATGCTCTCTTCTTGTGCTCTACCGACTACGTCTCTTCCTCTTCGTCAGAGTCTGTTTGTACTGGGGATTCTTTCTTCTGTACCTCTGAGCCCGAGCTCGGTCCTACTCCTACTTCCTGCAGAAGGTAGCGCATCCCCAACTTGCACAGGTTGCATTCTTCTCCGGTCCATGACATAACCTCCTTGTCGAAGGCATCCTCATCTAAGTATAATGGAAACATACGCAAGTGGAAGTCCTCTCTGTTGGCATACCTTGGCCATATGAATGTATCATGGTGGTTCATGATGAATGAAATGTTCCACGTGTTACAGTTGAGCAATTCCTGTGGAATGTGCAACCTCTGAGTTGCATCGAGCAACCTGTTGTACCATTTGGAGAATGTCGTTTTTTTGAAGGCGATGTTCTTCGAGTTTGACCTTGAGTGCTAAGGCTCAAACATATTTTTGAATCGCCCCTTATCTTCTGGCGACAATGGTATTCTTGTGGGTGGCGTCCACTTCAGCATTGCGAACACAACCAACAAGTAGCCATAGGTGAAAGTTCCACCCCTTTCTTGTGCTTCCTCGCAAGCCACCAAGAGTTCCTCCAGTAAATATCTGCACTAGTTGAAGACAACGCCATTGGCGCAAAAAATTTCCACTGAAAGGGAATCTAGTGTACACTCTCCTTTGTAATAATACCTCATGACCTTGCTAGAAATTACATAACAACCGATCCTGACCATATCGGGTAGTATGGGGTCGATCTTGGCTATGCACCCCCCCATATATGTATGAAACTACTCATATAAGCTGGGCTCCCCCTTCTTCTTTCCATGTTTGCTAGGACCCTGAAAACCTTTGGACACATCCTCTCCTTCAATGGATAGTTCGGTAAGTTGGTGGATGTCCTTTGCATGAATTGGATATATTTTTTCCAACCACAGGCTTCTGTCGTGTACCCTGCTGATGAAAAACTTGGCACACCTCGCAACTTCTCCAGTGTTGCAGAAAACTGGAAAATCCCTGAGGTTCATAATTGTAGAGTTAAACAGGTTGATGAACTTCGGCTTCGACATGAACTACATACTTCCAAACTCATCTAGAGAGACACTCCAAAAGACATCAATGTTCATATGAGGGACCAAAACCTAGTCTATTAGGTCAAGGTTGAGGATCTTGAATTGCTCGAACTTCCCTTTGAGATCACCCACAATCTCAACTTGGGGGTCACAAGGATCGTATGGTATTGCATCCTTCGAAACTACACTTCTTCTCCCTGTAGCTCTCGACATGGTGAGTCTAAACTGTCAAAACATTCAACATGATAAAATGGGATTGGGGATCACGAATGAGGGAAGAGGGATTGCACATGCTTGTTCATAATTCAGAATTCTCAAATCACTAAGTTCTCTTTGGGAAAAAATGTGTCCTACACCGAGTTCACAGAACCTTATACTTGTTCTTAGCTAGCAAGTTTTGTAATAACTGTTAAGGCTATTCGTCACTAACCCTATAGACACAACTTGGATCTGAGTTGTCCGACGGGACTCATTAACAAGGTAAATCTATTAGGTGATCTCAGAATTTAATGAGAAAGTTGGTCAGGGATGTGGCCGATTCTATACCTTACCATTTAATAGATGAGAATCCTAGCGCGAATATCGATGGAATCTTTGCATATCACAGCTTTATGGTTTAACAGAATTCAGATGGGTTACTATAACATTGATAAAGGCTATGACTGGACTGGGTTCGTGTGGCACATGGACTAGGATTGCATCCGAATTCGCCCTCCCTTTGACCACAAAGGGGTCCTCATCATATTTAATGACTTTCATGGATCTTCTGATCCTACACTACTGAGTAAGAAGTTCTGCATCAAAACAACACTTAGACATAAAAATGAACTACATGTCGTAGCGCAACAATTCACTCTTTGAGTTTATTAACTGAATTCACAAAAATTTCAAAAAACTCAAATCTAACTACTATACATGATCCTTCAAAGTAGAGAAACAATCCTTTATCTCAGTTATGAGAAATATAGGGTTTTAAGTGAGTTCCATTCACCCATCCTGGCCGAAGTATACCATCTAGTTGTGTGAGTCTGATTTCTCCCGAAGGTCAGATATCTGCAACTATAAATGGTCCCAACCAATGCATGCACAACTTGCCTGGATGTTTCTGGTATCGACTGTCATAAAGTAGGACCTTGTCTCCCTACGCAAATTCTTTGGTCTTAATGTCTCTATCATGCCAAGCTTTCTACCTTTCTTTCTCAACTGATTGATGGAAGTCTACTAAAAACCTGGTCTCTTCAATTTATTGCAATTCCATGAGCCTCTGTGCAACTGATTCATCCTCGAACATGTGTTTAATCTATGAAATATATAAACTCAGACTAATTAATTCTGCATGTACCACAACCTCTTTCCCACAAACTAGTTGAAATGGAGTATACTTGTGGAGTTTCTTTGTGGTTGTCTTGTAAGCCCATAAAACTGTTGGGACTCTGTCATCCCAATCCTCCCTGTTTGCACAACAAACCTTCATTAATACCCTCTCCAAAATATTGTTAAATGCCTCTACTGTTCCATTGGCTTGCGGATGGTAGAGACTACTTTTATGATGTTGGATCAAGAACTCTATTGTAAGACTTGCTATTGTACTACTGATAAAATGACCACCCTAATCATTGGTCAGACTCCTCAGACATCCAAACCGAGTGATAATATTTTCAAAAATGAACCTAGCACCAGTATCGCTTGAACAATCCTGAACAACTGCTGCCTCTTCCCAACATGTAAGGTAATCAGTTGTGGTAATAAGATACCTAGCCTTTGAATTCTTAGATGTGGGGTTGATCGACCCAATGAAGTCAACCACCCATTTCTCAAATGCTTGTAGAGCTTGAATTGGATGGAGAGGCAATTCATATTGTCATGATTGCTTTCCCAGTCTTTGACATACATCGAAATATATATCATATTCCTTTGCATTCTTGAAGAGTGTATCCCACGATAGTCCATCTTGGAGGACTTTCTGTGCAATGGCCTTTCCTCCAACATGACCTCTCACAACTCCACCGTGGCCCTCCCACAGTATGTATTTTCTTTCATGATCTAAGACACATCTCTTGAGGATACTGTCTAGCCCCAAATTATACAATTTTCCCACAATCAATTGATAGTCCTCTACTCTAAACACCATATGACGTTTTTGAGTTGCGGAATACATTTCTGGGCATGCCCCTATACTTAAGAAGACTACTATGTCTTCTAGGTATTCTGGTATGGCCTCAACCCGAAATAGGTTTACATCTCAAAACTGATTATCGACTGCTCCACCACTTTCTCCCGACTCTAATATAGACAAGTGATCAGGCCCTACATTTCATCTTCTAGGTTTAATGATCACCTCAAATCAAAATTCCTGAAATAGTAACAACCGTCGACAAATTCTTCCTTCCAAAATAGGTTTGTTAACTAGATATTTTAATGTAGAATGATCAATAAAGAACTTAAAATGAGATCCTAAAAAATAATGTCTAAACTTCTGTAGAGCATAAATCATAGATAAACCCTCCCTTTCTATGGTTGTATAGTTTCTCTCCACTTGCGACAAATTTCTTCTAGAAAGATAGATAGGATGATCCATGGCTCCATCTCTTGGTTGTGCTAAGATGGCTCCCAAGGAAATACCTAATGCGTCTACATGCACATGAAATTTGTTTCCTTAGTTTGGAAATATCAGAATAGGTGTTGTGTTGAGCTTTTCCTTTAGGATATTGAACGCTTTATCACACTCTGGGGTCCACTGGAACACTTTAGACTTCTTTAGTAGATTTTCCAAAGGTGAAATAATGTTTTCATATCTTCTGATAAACCTATGATAGTACCCTATGTACCCCAACATGAAGCGCAACTGCATAGTACTCGTAGGTGGAGGCATGCTCATAATAACCGCAAATTTGGATGGGTCTACCAAAAATCCTTCTCGGCATACTATGTGGCCTAACAAATTTCCATGTGGCACAAAGAAGATACACTTTCTGAGGTTCAACGATATCTACAATTATCTACATCTGTCAAAAATCAAGCATAGTAGTGCTACGTGTTCCTTGAGCAGACTATATACCATCCAATCATCCATATAAAATTCTATAAACTTGTGAATAAATTCTCGGAAAGATGCTATTACAATCCGGGAAAAAAATATAGGGGCATTCTTTAGGCCGAAGGGAATCACATTATATGCAAATGACCCCCATTATGTTATGCATGTGGTCTTGTTTTTGTCTTCTTCAAAAATCCTTGTTGATACCCATAAAATCAATTTGTAAATGAGTAAGATTCTTTCCCCACAACCTGTTCTAGAACCTCATCAATAAAAGGTGTTGGGAAAGGGTCAAGCACACAGGCAGAGTTAAGGATTTTGTAGTCTACACATACCCTAATTTCCTCTGTTCCTTTCTTACTCTGGGTGACTATTGGGCTAACCCATTATGCTTCTTCCACTGCAAAAATAAGTCCAACTTCCAGCATCTTGTCTATTTCCCTCTTAACCTTCTCTTTCACTCCGGGGTTAAGGAGATATGGTATATGCCTTACATGATTTGATCCTGGTTTTAGCTCAATTTTCATCTCTCCCATAGCTCCTTTAATCCCTTTTATCTCTAAAAATGTCTTTGGGAACAAATCCTCATACTCTCGCAACATGCTATGTATTTCTTGGCTAGTTTTCTCATCCCAGTAATCTCATACCATAGTTATCTTAGGTTTCTCTGTGGTCCCTATATTGACTTTGTGCAACTTCAATGTATAATTATAAGAACCATCAGTCTAGCTGGGTATAATGTTCTGGATTTCTCTGCTTCCTTTTGTTTCCTTAATGTCTAAGTTTCTCAATTCTTCTAAATCATCCGGGCTTTCCAAATCCTTCTCAATCTTATAACATTCTATAGGTATCTTGTCCAAGTTTAGGTGAAGGTTAGACTGAAGTTATTGGCTATGCTTTGCACACACCACTATGTCTGATTTATGTTCACCATTCTCTGTAAAAAGGAATTCTTTAATTCTTTGCAGGACTACTTTAAGATCAGGGTACTTACTTGTAAATGAGAAGTCCTTGCAAAATTGATATGCCAATGTTTTCCAGTCACTGGTTTGTCTTTTGGTTTCTTCATGCATGTACCACGCTTTCGGAATTGGACCTAGTGAATGTGTCACATACCCACTACCTCAATCGCATTTTTCCGGTCTTCTGCCGAATCAGAACCCCCGAATTACCTGTGGAGGCCTAGCGCAAGATAGCTCTTTCTCTCTTACTCCGTTCCCATGTGATCGCGGTCATGATCAAAGTTCAATTTGAACGCAATGCCTATTTGTATTTCACGCCTCAGCACTACAGTAATGTCTAATCGTTCGACTCTGCAACCACCAAACCCCGACAGGGCTAGCGACCAACCAATAGGAACAAATCCCAACAGGGGTAGAGAAAAGCCAATGAGAACAGGCCCCGTCGTGCGGTTAAGTGGAATATAGGTGGCAGAGAGGGAAACACGACACGGTAGTCGACATGATAGGAGGGGGCCCCACTTCAAACGCCACACTATTCTGGACACCCCCCCCCATTAAAGGCAGAATGGCAAGGGGGGTCCAAAATCCACCTAAGCACCATTGATCATGATGAAATAATCTCGACCGTTCGAGAGTTGTGCGTCCAATTTCGGACCCCCCCATTAAAGGCAGAATGGCAAGGGGGCTCTGGAATGCATCCTTAGTCATAGATCTGGGTGGGTGGACTCTGGCCATCCAGATCTTCTCATCACTTATCTAATTTCGCATTCATGCCCCAGCTTAAAACCGACATCTCTTCTTCACATCGGACAGTCGTTACAGACCCTGAATTCCCCGAAGGAATCTCGTCCATTCATCGGGACTTAGCCACATGCTATCGTCTCATCATTATGGGTCGATATTGGTAAAGGCAAGAGCCTGAGTTTTTGTCAATGAAACTCCCGAATCCTCGATCCCCAATTTCTCGAAATGGGTAATCTCTCAACACGTCACCTCCTTAAATTAGACGATCTACAACTGCTCCGGGGTTTCCACCATGGAAAGTCCCGATCCCTTGTCACTAGGAATCCCGATCTCACGATTCCTGATTTCTCGAAATGGGAGATCTCATGAAGCGTGGCCTCCATCAATCAGACGGCCCAGATCCATCCCAAGATTTCCACAATGGAAAGTCCCGATCTCTTGTCAACAGGACTCCCGATTTCCCGACTCCCGGTTTCCCAAAATGGGTGATCTTTTGACATGTGGCCTTCATCAATCAGATGAATCAGATCTATCCCGGGGTTTTTCACCCCTATACACTGGGGTCTTAACCCTCGAGTAACTCTTGACAGATCCAACGACTGTCAGGTTTTTCAGCCGAGATCCGACGGCTCCGACATATTCCTAACTTGTGGGCTCTCCCACGACTTCTTGAACGTGGAAAGATCCATGGTTTGGATACTCTCATGGACCTTGGGTATCTATGGTCCTAAACTCTTTTCTACCCACGAAGACACAGGAAAACAAAGTGGTAAGGAATTTAACGCCCTACTTTCTCCTACTAATCTCACAGTCGTGGGTGACCGTAGATTCCCCGACGAAATCTCGTCCGTCGATCACCACCTATCAAGGTTAAGGAACTTAACACTCCATCTTCTCCTTCCGATATGAGAGTCATGAGTGACCACAAATATCTCGATGGAATCTCATCCGTCGATTTGATACTCCATCCTTATGCTGCCATCTTGGGTTTTCAAGAGGATCGTTTCTCCTCATGCAGGGTTGCTAAGGCTTTACGCCTTCACATTTACTTTCCGGGTTCTTGATGGGATTTTCAAGGAGGGTATCTCTATGGGAAGATTTACTCAGGGTACTATCTGAGGCAGATAAGGGTATCGTCCACCCGAGAACCAGACATGAAGTCTGAATTAGATCAGTACGCATGTAAATAACAATTCATGAGGACACATGCCATATGTAGTCTCTTCCATGAAAATATACAACTACTAGTATTGATCAAAACATCCTACAGACATTCTTACCATGAATGCATTCACAGTTTCATAGATTATGGGCATAATCATCAGAATAAACACACACACACACACACACACACACACACACACACACACACATATATATTTCAAGATGCCAGAGGCAAAACACTTATCAGAAATAACACCAGGGGTTATGCAATTGCTGAGAGGGGTGCTCATTTCCACTCAACCGTAGGATTAGCGACTCCCAGAAGATTTGCCACTAGCCACCCCCGAGATGAGACCACGATGCTGTGAGACTGCGTCTCTGTCTGTCAGTGACCAGGAGTGAAGGTTACTCTCCTTCCTCTCTACTATCACTTACTCTGCATATTTCCAGAGTTCTCCCCTCGTGTTTGTCCCTAATCGCTTCTACCCCATGCCTTATCATCTTGCGAGGTTGCGTGTGGCGCGATTTCCCTCGCGGTGGTCAGTCATGATGGCTCTACGGATAGGTGGTTCACCTCCCCATCCCTCATTAAATTTATGAGGAGCCATCTACCTGCCAGCCGGCGAGACATTTAATTCAACGCCAGTGAGCCACTTTTGGTTCTCCGGGCCAGTGGAGTCCAAATACGGTATTAATTCTCGGTGGAAGTTAACACCACCTTTCCAGGTGCCTTCCACCACCATCGTGGTCTCTTTTTCTGCACATCCCCTCTCAACAGTCCTGCAATATAAATTCATAATGTTATTACATTCATTGACCTTCTTCATAAGGTCCATTCACCTCATACATTCACATCTTCATCATGCTTTAGCATGGTAATTCCTATATTAGGATTAATTACAAATTTGGGGGAAACAGGGTGTTACAAAATGGGGAAATACTTGAACCGAAAAATGATATGGTATTTCCAAAACTTATCAATGTTTCACGCATTGTTCAATATGTGATTTAGGATCAGACTGTCCCTTCAACAATTGCGCAACTTGGAAATCCATTTGCATCTCTGATTCCAACTTCTCCTAGTATTGAAATCTATATCGGATAGCTTGCTTCACATTGTCCCAGTTCTTAACTAAGGCTGTGTGATTGGTCCACCATCTAGTAGGGGTGTCTTGGAGGGATAAATGCAACACTAAGATCCTTTGATCCTTTGCTATATTTTCTTCCATGCTAACCAGAAAACTGTCAAGTTATGAGGTACCATCATATATCGGGTGTTCTCTGACCTTAGTTCCGACCCATCTAGTTTCTCTAACAATTGTGCATCTTCTTGAAAATATTTCATATGAACCTTGCTTCCAAATGTCAAATGCCAGTTCTGAATCTTCGTCTGCTGATTGTATGCTCCTCCAACTTACTGATCCATCAATAGTAGGATTTATGTAGTCTTCTCTCATTCCCACTGTTACATCGTACAACTGATTCGAGTCTTCTCCCTCCATATTGCTGTTCGTTGGATCTGTGTATCGAGGTCCTTCATACGGATCCAAGGGTTGAACTAATTTTATTCCATATTCCTCAAATTTCATAGTGTATTTATTTAGATCAATCACTGCATAGTTCTTGTAAGCCCAATCAATACCTCAAAATCCACCATGATTTCGATCACCTCAAAATCAACTACAATATTCACTCCCGCAACATCTATTTCCACATTCTCCAGTATTCCTATTGGGAAAATACAATACTGAATGGCCATTCTCAGCTAGATTGGGGAGTATGTTAACTGGGGTTTTCCTAAATCTTCCCAAGTCTTTTTAGATAGTATATTAACATCAGATCCTAGATCTAACATAACATCCTTAATCTCAAACTTATCTAGCTGAGCTGCTAATATAAACTCCTTTCCAGTCGATACTTTCCTTCTCTGAACTCTCTGAGTATTCTTCTTAGGAAGATTAGTCCTTATTCTCATTTTTGGAGATTCTTCATTCCCTAGAACTAGGTACATTGCATTGCACAAATTTTTCGTCAACTGGTCATTCCCAATAATATAAGAAAATAACTGAAACCAAAGGTCAACTACATTTTGTGGCGGCTCTGGTTGTGTCATCGAGATTCTAGGGTTTCTGGGCGCAGGGGGTGAAGCATGGACTTGCACGATACTAGGGTAAATGATAGGCCGAGGGGGTTTTTCTTGCATCTCAGGGATAGCGATATTCTGAAATACTTCTATGGAATTTTTAAAGAATAACTTCTGTTTTAAAGGATCATACCTGTCCTCCTTAGGCGCTTCTTTCTAGATCTGAGGTAAATTGTTATCATCTACACCAGTCTTTGCTCCTCCTCGAGTAACGATAGTAGGGTTGGGCAATTTTCCTCTAATAAATCTCTTTATATTTGAGCTGATGAGGTTATTTCCTCGTTGACATACCCGATCTTCCCATTTTGCAATTAATTCTAGGCAATCTTTAGTTGCATGCCCATTAGTTCTGCAGTGAGAGAACCATGGCCACCTTGGATGAGGACAATCTCTAGCCATGTGGCATTGCTCGTCACAGTTTTAGCATCAACTTGGTCCTCTTCCCCCGATTCTTCCTCTTCTGATGTCTCCTCTAGCTCCACCTCCTCAACCTCTTCCCAGTCCCTGAGGGGTTTCATTCACCCTGAATGATGTTCGATCCAGTATGTCCGCAAGTGCATCCAATGATCTACACTGATTCGTAGCATGTGTGGTATATGCGCAAAACTCAGAATGCACAATATTCGGTACCATTGAATACTTATAAATAATGAGGCACTGTCTTGGCCCATGCCCATGGATTCGACAAATCTCGCAATACTCAACTGATGGCACTACTTGATTACCTGGAAAAGCATGATATGGGTTGGGGTATGGAATGGTAAATTTATAGATACTTGTGCAAATCCTTCCATGGGTTCTGGGGAAGGTCTCATCAGATTCTGAGGTGGTCCCATTCCCCTCATCCATGGGCATTCGTTCACTAGATGTCCTTATGAGTAACATCCGGTACACCAGACTTGAGGTCGTCCTGGTCTGGGTATCGTCAATTCTTGAATATTATTTATAAGCACTGATATTTTCCCTTGTAGTTGTGCCAAACTTGCATCTTCTAGGGGTCTAGTCACTCTCATAATCCCCAGATATCCTTCCATGGCTTCGATGTTCATTGATTATTCCAAGGCATCTGCCAAAGTGGCTATCCATTGTTGCATTAACAGAATCCATGTCAAAGGTAGAAATCCCTGGATATACCATTCTCTTTGATGTTTTTCATGAATTGGATGCGCTAACCTTCCTATAGCATCTTCATACTTCTAGCTATATTCCCAGGCTGATTCACCTTCCCTTTGCTGAATTTCACGCAACTCATACAGAGCTTGTTGTTCTTACTGAGGTATCTTAAAATCCACTATGAATTTTATCCGTACCTGGTCAAGTGTGAACGCTTGACCTTGCACTCCTGGTACTCATTTCTCATTGGCCTTCATGTACCATTTGAGAGCATGGCCTCTCAAAGTAATCTCGAACTCAACTAGTTTATTCGCATCTAAAGTCCCTCTTGACCTCCAAATTTCTTCACATAAGAACCAATGCTTCTCAACATCCTTGTCTCCCTTACCTAAGAATTCAGGGTATCGAGCCATCGAACTTGCCACGTTACCATCCATTTCTAATCTTACTTCTCCTACCAAAATAAAACCTAACGAACCTGGTTGTTATTTACTAGGGGATCCCAATATCATCCCAGTATTCACACTTCCTGGTTGTGGCTGATCGACTAACAGTAATGGATAGGAATAGAGTAAGGAGGTAGTATATAATTTACCACTTGTATAGAAGACACTTGGGGTATGGGTGATTCGGGTTTGGTGCCACTGGCTTCAGGGCAGGTTTCTTTGATCTAGGGGGTCTCGTTCTCATCCTCTACAATGGTCTCTTCAGCCGGATTCTTGATATTTCCTAGCATCAAGGCTGAATCTTCTCTTTCTTCTTCAAGATACATGCCACCTTCATTTTCCTTTTCTTCCACTCCTTATTCTCCTTGTCCACCCTCCCCGGGACTTCTTTCTCTCTGTGCTTCTCTCTCACTTAATATTTGACTATCCAGTCTTTCCCGTCTTCTCATATTTCACAACTCTTCCATCTATTCATCCTCGAATTCTGTTGGTTCGACTTCTTTCCACAACTTCTCGAACTATTTTACTGTTTTCTTTATCTTACCGTGCCACCACTTCTCAACTATGGCAGCTCTTTTCAAGGCTTGCTCATATCTTGAGTCTATTTCTTACTGTTTCCTCATTTGTCAAAGAACCCTCTCCCCTCTCTCAGGCCATGACTCCACCCCAACCTCACGCCACCCTAAGCGAGGGTGTTTATGCTACCATCTCAGTCGGGGACATAGTCAACATCCCCTCTTCCATCAAGAAAACCTTAATCCATAGGGGGATTTATCTCAACAGTCTTCCCCTTGCATCTTTCTTGAAATCCACGTCCTATCATGAAAAATATTGATGATTCTCAGCTGCAAACTTGATAATGTATCCTTATAAAGTTGTATTGACTGAGAAATCGATCACTCATGTTACCGGACGATCCAGCCGATGAAGTGTTGCGATCATTTCTGTATCCCAAGTGCAGGTCTTCTTGACTCGTTCTTGGAATTCTGAAGCTTCTTGGATCATGTCTATCCAGAGGAAATTTCTTCTGGGAACTTAACCCATAATATCTCGTACTGGTCACTCGATATTTCTGAGTAAAATACTACCTCCCGTGTATCTTTCACATATTTTCCTCTCAGCTCCACTTCTTTCCATATGAAGGTGTCGTAGTTTCTCTCCCACCACTGGTGAATATCAGATTTGTGAATCCGTGGAAGCATTCTCCCTATAGGTTCCCTTTTAACATAGGTCCCGACAACGAAACCATTTTGTTGGCGCATAATTGATTAGATCATGTTCCTTCTCAGGTTACCAACAAAAGGCATCGAGTAGTCTAGAGAACTGGAATTTTCATCTCCTCGAAAGAGAAGAAGTCTCACCTGAGGCACAACCAAGATAGAAAGATAGGGAAGGGAAAGGAGAATACTTAGTTGGTTTTCTAGAAACTTCAAGATTCACCACGATCTTGCGCAAGATATACTAACCACAGAACATATCTGAACTCATTCATACTGGAAAAAAAAATCATTTAGGTTGCATAATCATTTGTAAAAAGAGACATCATATTGATCTTATCAAGCATAAATAAGTACTGTAAGGAGACAATTCATAAGGATAAACAAAAAATGACACAATAATTTCAAAATTTTAGGTCCTCCTTTATATATTATCAACAGATCTTCTAAGATACAATCTCATAGATACAAATCAGTACTCTGGTACAAGATTCTGTCTCTGGACTCATATCACAGAGCTCTATCTACCCTTTTCCCCAAAATGTATACAAGTTACAGTCACAAAACCTTTAGTCTGTCTGCGCACTCTATACCAGCTATAACAAAACCCTACAAACAAGCAACTACACCCAACCATACCCAAAAATAACATTCACAACCCAACCAACCAACCCTTTTACAATAATATGCATCTCATATATAAGTTGAGTGGGATCTTATGGCTTTGGGATCACATGCTTTCTTGTTCATTTGTAACTGCTTTTGCCTTGCTGGCATTGTGCTGTCCCTTTCCACAACCTTTTTTTGTTTCTTTTCTTTCTCTACCGTCCAACTCTTTTGTAGCTTGCACAATTCATGTTTGACCAAAAATAGGACTCTAGTCCTCCTTGTGTAGCTTCAAACAAAAAATGAAGGATCCAACAAAAAACATGTTTGGAAAACTGAATATGACGATCCCAATGACATATATGTGTAAGACCCCTTCCGTAAGAAGGGAATTTTTGAGGATATTATAGGTGCCAGCCGAGAAAGAGAATCCTCCCATCATGTTAAACACTATGCATCTCGATCGACCAAAGGACAAGAACCCTCCCTTGTATCTCTCATTATAAATGAATGACCTCCACTTGAACAACTGCATTCTTGATTCAGGGGCCTCAAAAATCGTCATATCATTGAAGGTAATGAAACAAATTGGTTTGAAGACAACCCTACCTTATGGAAATGTATGTGGTATTGATTCCAAAAAGGTCAAAGTCCTTGGGGTAGACAAGAACATTGAGGTTTTCTTGATTGACTTTCCACATATCATCATTCTCATGGACATAGTAGTGATTGATGTTCCAGACTCTTGGGGGATGATTTTATATAGGATCTAGTCTACTACTCTTGGGGGTTTCCTTAGCATGGATCTCACCCATGCAAACATTCCTATGGTGGATGGCACTTTTCAGATACTATACAATCGAGAGAAAGCTGATAGACACGTAATGGATCCTGATGGTCCCGATTATGCCAACAAATGTGATTATGATTTACTCCCACATGCCATTGAGTATGATACATATGAGCTACCTTTTATGTAGGAGGACTCCATAGACACACTTCTTCCATGGAAAGATCAAAACAAAAACGAACTTGCAAAATACCATGGGAAGGAGCCAACATCTATCCAAATTTGAAACATGAAGAAATCGTCAAATATACAGTCCACCCAGAGCCTCCATATGATGAGAATACACCTTGCATCGATTTCGATGAAGGAAGTCTTGTGCTCATGTGGAACAAAATAAAGGGAAAAGTTAGATATGAACATAAAGATAATAATTCATGGTTTGACCCTTACATCATCAAGAAGAATTATGACAAAAAGTGGTACTATATGACAACATTAGGTGGGAGAAATATGCCATTACTAGTGGACGAGTCTCTTCTCCAACCTCACATACAGGTCACATGACTTCTTCAGGGCCCATGCCCCAAAATAGTAGGTAATTGAATTTTATTCCCTGCATTTTCATCTTGATTTCTCATTCTAGTTTAGATGCATTTCATTTTCATTATACTCTACTTGCATATTGATTTCATGCTTAGTTTAGAATTATAAAAAAAAATGTCAAAATTTTCTTTTTCTAGATTAGTTTGTTTTGATTATCATCATATGAGAACAAGGATGAGTAGGCCATCCTGCACTTGATAGTTTGATGTTTCCTTGCAGACACAAGTTTTCTAGGATATGTCGTGGTTCTCATGCACTCTACAACAAGAACATGTCCCCAAGTAAGAGCCATATGTTATCCCCATTTTTTGGATATGATGTCTTGAGGCCCTCAGGTTGTTGATATGGAGTGTCGAGAGACTACATGAACAACAATACCCTTTTGCACATATGGAAAACTAACTCACCACCACATATGGTATTAGTTTTACAGATGTCATTCACCACACTAGTTGGCTTCTGAAAGGCAGTGGACCTTGCTCCATGAGGTACAAGTCAGTATTATGGTGAGCACCATTTCAATATTTAAGCCATTTGATTATGTTGTATCATAGATTGCTCTAGATTTCATGATATGTGCTTGGACATTATTCCTTTTTCCCTGCTTCACCTTTGTGGTTGACATTGTGCCCTAGTAAGTGGTTTTCCTTGGGGATGGGTTTGCTACTGGGAACTCCTTTAATGAGCCATCGTACTATTCCTGACCATACTTACCACTTTCCATCATTATTCCCCTCCATTTCCTTATCTCTTGGGATTTTAAGGTGTATTGACCCAAAAAGGGGTTGTCCCTCAATCTAATGGAAGAAGGGGCTAAAGGACCATAGGGGTTGGTGTTGGGTAAAATATAAAAGCCTTATATAAACCTTCCATATGCTTCACCCATGGATCACCCAAGAAAGAAATGAAATTATTATCTTTGAAATAAAGAAGACCCACAATATAATAAAGAAGTGCTTGAAAGGTCAGTTGAAGGATAAGAGTCTCATCAGGAGACAACCTATCATGTCCATGGATATGTATTGGTATGACATTTCTGTCATCTAGTCACCAAACCATGGCAATGCCTCTCAATTGCATGGATGAGAGAAAGGGGGTCTCATCACGAGCCAACCTTCTCATTTCCATTAGGTATTTGTGGGCGACATTGCCACCACCTGGTCACCATGCCAGGGTAGGGACCTTAAATATCTCCTTATGCTATTATGAAAGAAAATATAAATAAAGAAAAACATAAGGAAATTGATGGGCTTGGAAAACGTGCATTGCAGATGAAGGTACCACACACCCTCTACAAAGGCACCCATGAATGAGACACTAAAACCCCTTTTATGTCATGAGCCCTATTCCCATTGAGTCTTGGAACTAACCACATCATACAATTTACATGGATTATATAGGGATCTCTTGGAATCTCTCCTTGACCTAGGGAAAGATATGCCCAATAGGACACCTCGTCACCCCTCCCATATTTAAGCTTGACAAGTCGCATAGTGTCTTTGAGATGTTAATTGTTTCATATAGTGATCTTTGATGCACATGCTTAGATGGATTATTTATTTATTGGATTCACTTATCATGATGTTATGACTTGAGATCCTTGGAGGACGTGTTCATTTGTCTTTGCAGGACCTAGATGGTGGACATATTTGGGAGAACAAGCCTAGCTTGGGCTTCCATGGGGATAAAATCCCACAGGTTGGATGCCAGGGGCCTACATTCTGGATGAGAGAGATCATAATTGAATGGCCTTGATGATGACTTGGAGAACCTAGACCATCCTCTACTTTCCAAACGATTTTCCGAAGAGGGGAAAAACATTCCACTTTTGATCTTGATGTCATGATCTTGGGGGCTAGGGAATGGTGGCGAGGTGCCACTCTTTCATGCATGGATGTTTTGAGGGGAAGAGGGTCTTCAACATGATATGAGTGCCTAGATGTTTGAAAAATGTCCTTTGGAGGCCTATCCATGCTTCTCCAACACCAACGATTCCCTCAAAGTGGAAAAATGTCCCCTAAAGGGGTGACACCCTCCTAAATTAGGGTTTAATTTGTGCAAAAAGTGAAAATTTAAGTGAATTGTTTAATATTAATTTTTTAAGGGGGAAATATTAGGTTTTTTGACCCCTAATATCATGGTTTACTCCTTATTTTGTGGACAAACTATTGTAGCTACTTTTAGTATAAATAGAGATCACAAGATCTCATTTTAAACATAACTCTCCCTCTTGTGAGAGGACTTGGTCTGAACTTTTTGACTCTCTTGGCTCTTTATATCTCTTTTTAACTTGTGTATGGATATACTTATGAATGGTTTATGGAATAAGTGATGCGCTAGCCTTGGAAGGCTATTCTATTTCTATTGTGGTGGATTATCTTGGAATTTTCCCCTGGATTCGTATGGGTTTTACTTTTTTGCTATCATAGGTTTCAAGTCAATGTTATTGTGATAGGAACTAGGTGGGAAGTATAAAGGAATACACCCCCACATTAGTCTTCATTACTTTATACTTCATCTTATTCCTTTTGTAAGGGTTTTCTTAGAGACGTATAAGGACATACACCCTCTTAGCCTAAACCCTAGCCTAGAGAAACCTTCCTTGGGAAGTAAACGGTATTACACCCCCAAGGAGTTAGCTTCTCTAAGATCCTTTGACTCCATTAACCCAATAGTAAAGGAACTAGTCATACTCTTTTTTTCATTGTAGATGTAAAATCATTTCCGTGGGAAACATAATCTTTGACCTTTTGAAAGTTCTCTTGCTTGAAGTTTATTTGTCTCATTGAGAGGATTTTCCCCCCACTAGGGCATCCCCTCTCTCCAAATACTATAATTTATATTACAAACTTTAACCTACAGCCATTAGGGCTGCATAACCTTAGCTACTAACACTCTTATAACTCCTAAGCTAACCATAGACTAGCTCTCTAACTTTGCTCATTTACTCTACTAACTAGGGCACATCTTTTGAGATAGTTATTGGAAACTTTTAATGTTTGATTTTTCTTCTAAATTCCATTGAATGATACAACCATAAGGCTGCAATTATCCACAGAAAACACATGTTACAACAACCATCTTATCTAGATTCTTAAGTTCCATTTTTCAGCCTATGTTCATTGTTAAGTTTGATGCTGATTTACCTAACTAGTCTAGATCTTTATAGGCCCATTTTAAATATTTTATTTTCTGATATAAGATAATATATTCTGCTGAAAATTATGGATAACAAGCTTAAATTTCTGATCCAACTAACATATATCATTGCAAAGTGTTTTTTCTTGTGTCTTGGGCAGGTACAATCATCTAGAAAAGTACTATACCTTTGGGGAAGAAAATACTTGACTTGCAAGGCATCTCCCCTTACCTTTCATTCCACTTATAATTGACCTCTAGGGTCTTCAATTCCATTTCCCTCTACCTCCATCTTTATCCCCCTAGGGTCACTAGGATCACCTCGCTAGAGTGACCTAGTCACCCTTGAAGTGCGAGACCTACATTGAGGTGACATTGGGTGTAGGATTCCCAAGTTGTATCACTTTCCTTACGGTTGGGTTGGGATTTTACCAAACTACAACTTGCGCTATAATAGGTTGTTAAATTTATCAACCCTAAACTTTCCATCTTCCACCCTTACTCCCACTCGAACCAGGAACCCTTTTTTCCTGCAAGTTACCTTTCGCTCCGATACCATTTATTAGAAAAACAAGATAACAAAGAAATAAAATAAAAAAAATGCAGAAATAAAACACATAAGATACACAATAAAATAGAGACACATATATACGCGATTCACCAAGTGTGGGCTACATCCACAAGATAAATTTTCAGGTCCTTCCTTTTTATTATCCAACAAAATGAAGGGATACAACATACAACTCAACCAATGTAACTTCCTCTTCTATATCTCACAGTATGCTCTCTTAGAATACAAAATTCACAATAATACACAATCATAGTACAATTCCCACATATGAGAGGGTTTCCTTCTAGGGAAAAAAACCCCTAAAAAATAACTTCTACCATCAGATCCCCGACCTTATAATGAACGATCCAGATTGACTACGAAATTAAAATATTTTACAAGTCAAATTTTCCCAATATTTCAATTAAGGAGTGCTTCCCCCGAATCCCCTGCTAGTGGGGATACAAATATTTTCGTCGCCCCCCTTAGATCCCCCTGGCAACATTTTTGGGAATGGGGTCCAAGCACGGCTGGAAAAAACCTTTGAATCAGGAAGATAATCATGTACCACAACCAACAATATCCCACTTGGAGACTGATCACATTAACTCCACTGCTGTTTTACATGCTGGACTATAATCCACCTTGGACCTTGAAAAATTATCATCTTCACCTTCATTCTTTAAGAGCAAATTAAACTAGGCAGGAACTCAATTTCTCCTTGGTTACTGCCTTTGTTAACATGTCTGTAGGATTCTAGCTAGTATGTATCTTTTCCAACTTCAAATGTCCATCTTCCAAGAAAAATTATATGAAATGGTACCCAAGTTGTATATTCTTAGTCTTTGAATGGAAGGATGAGTTCTTTTCAATATGAATGACACTCTCACTATCACAATACAACCTGCTATTCTTCTGCTTCTTTCCCAATTCCTCCATAAACCTCTATAACCAAATCATTTCTTTACTAGCCTCTGTAGTAGCAACATACTCTGCTTCTGTTGTTGAAAGTGCAACAACCTTTTGTAGTTTTGAAATACAACTTACTATTGTTCCACCTACAATAAAAACATACCATGTGGTGCTCCTCATGCTATCTTTATCACCTGCCATATTTGAATCAACATATCCCTGTAGAACAGTGCATGAACCTCCAAAACATAATGCATGAGTAGAAATACCTCTCAAATACATGAGAATCCACTTTATTGCCTCTCAATTTTCTTTACCCGGATTGGTAATATAATTTCTTACAACTCCCACTGTACGTGCAATATCTGGTCTTGTGCAAACCATCGCATACATCAAGCTACCAACTGCTGATGAATAAGGGACCCTAGACATATATTCTATTATCTCATGTGTCTTAGGACACATTTCCTTAGTCAATTTTAAATGGCTGGCCAAAGGTGTACTAACTGGTTTGTCATTTTGCATTCTAAACCTCTCCAACACCTTCTCTATGTACTCACCCCGAGACAATGTAAATTTGTGATTTTTCTTGTCTCTCGTTATTCTCATATCAAGGATTTTCTTTGCAGCACCCAAATCATTCATCGCAAATGAATTAAATAATTTATTCTTGAGCACATTTATATCCTGCATATTAGACCCTGCAACAAGCATGTCATCTACATACAATAATAAGATAATATAGCTTCCATTTTCTAGCCTTTTAAAATAAACACAGTGATCAAAATGACATCTACTATAACCTTGTTCTGTCATAAACCTGTCAAACTTCAAATAACACTGCCTTGAATCTTTCCTTAGGCCATACAAGCTCTTCTTCAACCTGCATACCAAATTCTCCTTCCCTTTGACCTCATACCCCTGTGGCTTCTGCATATACATATCTTCCTCCAAATCCCCATGGAGGAAAGATGTTTTTTACATCTAATTGTTCAAGA
>ML807671.1:287590-298087 GCA_009831015.1 Picea engelmannii
CCTTAGGCCATACAAGCTCTTCTTCAACCTGCATACCAAATTCTCCTTCCCTTTGACCTCATACCCCTGTGGCTTCTGCATATACATATCTTCCTCCAAATCCCCATGGAGGAAAGATGTTTTTTACATCTAATTGTTCAAGATGAAAATCTTCTACTGCCACAAGACTTAAAATAGTCCTAATTGAAGTCATATTAACAACAGGAGAAAAAATTTCATCAAAATCTATACCTTTCTTTTGTGAAAACCCCTTTACAACAAGTCTATCCTTGTACCGATTTTTTGCTCCAACATCTTCCTTCAATTTGTAAACCCATTTTTTTCTGCAATGCTCTTTTTCCTGTAGGAAACTGAACCAAGTCCCAAGTCTGGTTATTTACCAAAGAATCCATTTCCTTTTTCATGCCTTGCTCCCACTTATTTTTAGTGTCTACCCGCATTGCCTCTTCATAACATTCTGGTTCACCAGAATCAGTCAATGATAAATAATACAATGAAGGAGTGTATCGCTCAGGGGTCTACTTAACCTGGTATATCTTCTTACAACACTTGTAGGAGTTTGAGGTACTTGATGCTCCTGTTGTTGTACATTTTGATTTTCTGGTACCTTTGGAATTTCTTTTTCTTATGGTGTTCCTGGAACTTTTTTTTCTCTTTGAATCCCATGGTATGAACAATAATCATCAAACTCCTTGATACAATATTCACCTACATTTTTTGATCTAAGACACTTCAAATTTTTTCCTCTCTCATTCTCAACCAAAGGTTTCCATTTCTTAAAAGTATCAAAAACATCAGATTTTTGTCAAATGCAATAAACCCAAGTTTTTCTAGTTGCATCATCAATAAAAGTAACATAATAAGGAGAGCCACCAAGAGATGATACCTGAGATGACACCCACACATCTGTATGCACAAGCTCTAACCTTTCACTCTTCTTTTCTTTTTCGACTATGAGAAATCTGACTCTCTTCTATTTTCCATAAACACAATGCTCATAGAAATCCAAATCAATTTGTTTAAGATCTGGAAAATAATTTATTTTGTGAAGTTTCTACATCTCCTTCTCAGTCATATGTCCAAGCCTATGATGCCACATTCATGTATCCACTCCTGTGGAAGCTAAAGAGATATAAGAGTCAGTATTACCAATAAATAAACACAATGTACCTACCTTCTCTCCTTTTTCTATCACTAGTGATCCTTTGGTGAACTTACACGTCTTATTTGTAAATATAGATATACAACCTTCACTTGCCAACTTCCTTGTTGAAATTAGATTTTTCCTTAGATCTAGACCATGTATTACCTCTTTCAACAACCATTGGTTTCCATTCTTTTTCTTTATTTGTACCTTACCCATTACAACAATTTTGCATGGTGCATCATCACCCAATTGAACCTGTCCAAAATCACCTTGAACATAATATAGAAAATGTTTCGTATGGGGTGTGGCATGAAATGAAGCCCCTTAATCTACTACCCAAGACTCAAAAATATTATCTAAAAAATGAATCAAAGCATCTTGTAACACACCACCTGTTACATTTTCTTCCTGATTTTTCTCCTGCTGTCCACCTCTTTGTTTCTTTGGAGCTATGCAGTATTTCTTCATATGTACTTTCTTCCCATAATTCCAACACTCTATTTTTCCCAATCTGGATTTGGATCTGCCCTTCCTAGAATTCTTGCAGTTCCCTGAGCCCTTTCCTCTATCCTTTTGTCTTCCTCTGTTCTCCATGTTTAACACATTACCTGATGTCTCACCTATTATTTTCCATCGCATTTCCTCACTAAGGATAACACCAACAACATCATCAAATTTTAGAGTGTTTGAACTAGAGACATAGTTACTTACAACCATGACCAAGCCATTCCATCTTTCTGGTAATGAGTATAGGATTAGAAGAGCCCTGAACTCATCATCAAAGTCCACTTTTACATAACTTAGTTGATCAATAACCATATTAAATTTGTTTAAATGATCTGCAACATACCCACCTTTTGACATCTTCATATTAAATAACTGCTTCATTGAAAATACCTTATTGTACGTTGAGGGTTTTTCATACAGTTTAGCTAATGTGTCCATCAGTTCCTTCGTTTTCTTTTCTTTTGAAATATTGAAATCTACCGATGATTCCAGGCTCAGCCATATCGTTCCTAGTGCCTTTCTATCAAGAACACTCCATATTTCATCATCAATGGATTCAAATCAATTGGCATGAGGGTTCATATGATACCTTCGAAGTGCTCTTTTTACACATGCCTCTGCACTGTCGTTCTCTTCTTTTCCATGACCAGTCTCAAATAATTTCCAACAATGTGTATTGTTTGATTTCTTATGAAGATGACACAACCAATAGAATGATCGTGAAGATTTGAACTGACCCGCACATCCATTTGACCACATTCCATTTTTATCGAATCCAATCCCATGTTCTTTCAATGAATCATAAAATTTATCAAAACAACATTGTACATAATGTGTATCGTGTGCTCGATCATCACTTATATAAAAGTGATATTCTTTAATAACATGATGATTTCCATTGGTTCTTTCTATGTTATCAAGACTCTGTTGAGCATGTCTATACAGAACGTGGAAAAATATAGTGACTTGATCATAATGATAATATTCACTCTGTGTTTTTTGTGTGTGCAGTGAATGTGTAATTCTTTGCAAAATCAACTACAAAACAAATTGTCCCTAGTGGAAACACTTCACAGGACTGTTTGAATTGTAGGTCTTTCCATCGAGCTCTATGTGAATGTTTGGTGTATTTATAAATTTTTTCCTCAAACTTCTTCAAAAAATCTATCACACATATTTTATCTACTTTCAAATCAATCCTTTTGGAAATAACATTTGAAGAATGTGGAGCCGTGCTGCTGATATATTCATATCTCTTCCAATTGACTATTATATTAGAAAATTATTGATCATTCATATCAATAGGATACTTTGAGTGAAAAAAACTTAGATTTCCACAATGATGAAATTTATTTCCAACAACACATTGTTTTTGGTAAAATAATTCACCACCTTCTCTTTCACATAAAATTTAGATATAAAAGCACATAATGTGGAAGGAGGTGAACTCGGCCATACAATTTTACCAAAATCAAGAAAAGTGTCGTAATATAACTCAAATTCCACATGATAACGACAACAACAAGTGTCAGGAACAATGACGGGTCTAACAAACTATGTTTTTTGTTGCACAAATGTATTGATGCAAATTTTAGCTTCTTTGTGCTCTTCTTTGAACTTATTGAACAATTCTATTTGTGTCATTGGAAATATATTTTTTGAATGTTCTTCATATTTTTTTAGTGCTATTCTTCGTCGCAGCACATCCCTTGTATGTGGTTAAACACGAGATTCTGTCAACCAAAAATTACAGGCCAATTCTTTAACATTTTTTGCAAGTCTATCTTTGTAGGGTTGTCTAGAAATAACTATCCAACAAACAATTTCATCATTTGCATATATTTGCAATCAATTTTTTTTGTGTCTGTACAATATTTTTCTTGAGGTTCCCATCACTTTTTCCATGTGTTGTGTCAAACAATACTTTATATTGTTATATGAAACAACTATTGTTTGTATCACTCTACGTGCAACAGTGACATCTTTTTTTTGATATTTTCCAAAATCTTTTAATACACTAGTTATATTGTCAAAGACATTATGTTTTACCTTTGTATCTTTTGTCGACTTTTGAATACCCAATAATGATGTAGCTTCTTTTAACTTTCTTGACTTTATTAGAAAAAGTAAAAGTTGAGTTTGTACTGTTACTGATTCATCTTTGAAAAAAGTATTATACATATTCTTAACACAATATCTTATATAATGCTTAACTTCTTTCTTCCCAAATTTGTCAGTATCAACATTTTATAATATTTCATCATCAATGTTGATAGATTCTCCTGCATATTTGAATTTAAAGTTTATATTAAAAAACAAAACCCAAACATAAATTCAGTAAACTATATACAAGTGTTCATCTTATATTATCTAGATTTATGTACATACCTATAGGTGATTCAACTTTTGCTTCAATTTCGGTTTCAACGAATTCATCGACGTTATGAGGAAAATCTATTTATGTTTTTTGAAAATCATCAAATCTGAATTACAATCAATTATATTTTAAACAATATTTTAAATAAATGAATTCTATACTTTTAATATAGACAATATGTACATGCATACCTATTTCGACTCTTCTTGTTGGAAATATCTATTTACATCATCATCATTTCTTTCTTCAATATTATCACGTTCTCGTTTCTTTCTCCAATAATTCTCTTTCCTTTGTTCGTCATGGAGAGTTTCATCTCGAGTGCGATCAAATTTTCTCTTGCGCAATTTTTTTTTCCCATGAGTATAATTATCTGTAATTTTTTTTTAAATATTCAATATTTCATAATAGTTTCAGAAAAACTTCATTGTCACAAAAAATATTCAAAAATAATATCAAGAATTTTATAAGTAATGTTCAAAATAATTTACTCTCAAAAAAATTCCCTTTGATATAATAAGAAATTTCTTATGAAATCCTTCACCTCGAAAATAATGTTCAAGTAAGTCTTCACCTGGAAAAAATGTTCATCAACGCCTTCACCTTAAAAAAATGTTAAACATAGCCTTCACCTTGAAAAAAATGTTCAAGTAAGTTTTCACCTTGAAAATATTGTTCAAGTAAGTTTTCACCTTGAAAATAATGTTCAAGTAAGTTTTCACCTTGAAAAAATGTTCAACAAAGCCTTCAATAGATAAATTGTTATTCCAATAAAAACTTGAACTTCAAAAAGATATTTTTTTTTTTGCATTCAAAACATCAACCACCTTGTTCAAAACAATAAAAAAGATTATTCAAACTTTTTCTTAGGGGATCCACATATGCAAAACTATGAAATGAGCGAGTGAATTGTGTATAATTGGTTCACCCGAAAGCATATTTATAAGATTTGGTGCCAAATAAAACAAAATGACGTGTCCCTCTATTTTTTCCCAGTTGACAGAATTCTCTCACCAACCTTTCAGCTGAAAAACTATTGTTTGGCCAAAAAGTGAGGAATCTGTTTATTTTCCATGGATTCCATTAGAAAAATATATTTCGGCCGAAAATCTGCGAATGAGACTATTTGTAGGAACCTGAGAATTCCCTCCAACTTACTTGAACTTTGGAGGTTGTGAACTCTTGCAAATACTCATAATTTAGTTTCTTGGAGAGACATATACGAAAATAATTTTGCTAATTGTTCTTTCCACCAACCCATGTGCATATTAAATGACTAAATGAGTTCTTGGAAAAAATTATTAAAATATCATCCATGGAGAGACATAAATTTAGTGTTCGACAACACAAGTATTCCAACAGAGGATGAAAACATTCAGTAAACACTCACATAACCAGATCAAAGATCAACACACTGATGTTTTCATGTGGTAAACCCCCTACGGGAAAACATCCACGGCCCCAACCAATGCGGCCACTTGGAGTAGTTTATTAATGCAAAGAAAAATATTACAGAGAGATTTTACAAGAGAGTTTCTCACAATCAATCATTGACAAATGACCCTCCATGCTCTTTAAATAGAGATCATGGACCAATCGGGTGTTAAGCTACATATCAATGGCTGTTAAGATCGAGGAGAGTATGAACCGTCAGATCACTCTATGTCGGGAACATATCATGACCGTCGGATTTCCTAACTACAAATGCATAATAATGTGTACTAAAGAAACACACTAAGAAAAACATTTTTACCTAATGACACATTAGACCAAGTAGATCTTAACTAACTCCTAAGTGTCTAAATATCCTAACATCCCCTCTTAAGAACAACTTGGGATAGGATTGAAGGATTTACAAGGGTGACACAATAGGAGAAGGAAGGAGGCATTAGAACCTATCCCCCCTTAATGACAACTTCCTGAACTCCTAACATAGATCAAAGTTTGGAAAACTTTGCTTCTATAAGAGGCTTTGTAAAAATGTCTGCAACTTGATCTTCTGTATTGAAAAAGAGCACTTCAATAACTTGATCATGAATGAGCTTTCTGATGAAGTGCATGTGTAGCTCGATGTGTTTTCTATGCTGATGTTGAATTGGGTCTTTGGCGAGCTTGATGGCACTCTGATTTTCGCACCAAAGGATGGATGGATGCTACTGCTGGAATCCAAACTCTGAAAGGATCTATCGAAGCCACAAGGCTTATTGAATTGCATTTACTACTGCTTGATACTCTACTTCTACTGAAGAAAGTGAAATAGCTTGTTGTTTCTTACAGGCCCAAGTGACAGGTCCTGAACCAAGGCTAAAAAACATAACCTGCAGTAGACTTCTAATCATCAGGGTCACCAACCCAATATGAATCAGTGAAACCAACCAATAAAGGAGTCCCCCCTGAACTGTAATGTATCCCGAACTGAACTATACCATAGACATAGTGAAGTATCCTTTTAGCTGCTTTCTAATGGATTTCATGTGGTCTTTTCATATACCGGGAAACAAGACCAACAACAAAGGAAAGATCAGGATGAGTATGAGTCAAGTATAAGAGGCTACCAACTAACTGGCAATACAATGTGGCATCAACTTTGAGAGAAGTACAGGTGGCAATAAGATTTACTCCAGACTGGAAGGGAGAAGGGGTTGGTTTACAATCATCCATGTGAAAGTGACAAAGTCTAGGAAAGAAAAATTCCTTCATTGGTTTGCAAAACTTCGAGGCCAAGGAAATAGTGCAAAAAACCTAAGTTTGTCATTTCAAATTTCTTCTTAAGGCTAGTTTTCACATGGTTTAAAATGTTTTAGTCACTACTAGTAAGGATAAGGTTATCAACATAAAGGACATATATTATGAGATGGATTTCTACTTTCTTGGTATAGACATTAGGATCAAAATGGAATCTAGAGAATCCAGTGGCAATAAGAAAGCTATCCATTTTGGCATACCAAGCTCGGGGAGCTTGCTTGAGACCATCAAGATATTTCTTAAGGAAACAAACAAGGCTAGAGTCATTCTGGGCATAGCCAGGTGGTTGTTCCATGTAGATTTATTCTTGCAAACCTCCATTCAAGAAGGAAGATTTAACATCCATTTGATGGATCTCCCATTTATGTGAGGCAACAAGGTCAAGAACAAGGCAAATGTAATTCCTTTTGGCTATAGGGGAAAAGGTTTCATTATAGTCAATTCCTTCAACTTGAGAAAATCCTTTGGCAACTAACTGAGCCTTGTGTATTTCAAAACTTCCATCTGATGCATACTTATTTCTGTAGACCCATTTACATTTGACAAGTTTTCTTCCTTTTGGAAGAGGTACAAGATCCCAAGTATCATTTTCCATTAAAGAACGATACTCTTCATTCATTGATATATCCCAATATAGATGACCTAAAGCTTCTACAAATGTCTCTGGATCATGAATTTTTGAAACTTGAGCCAAAAGAGAAGAGGCTCACTGGAATTGTGAACGTGTCCGACGCTGATTTGAAGGATCATAGACACGATCACCAACTGCTTCTTGTGTTGAACAGAACCATCTAGGAAGTGATGGAGTTGGTGCTGGTTCATGTTCAAAGGACTCATCTGGAGGAAGGTGAGCAGGTGGAGGTGGATTTTCATCCTCACTTTCATCATCTGAAGAAGAAACCATAACAGAAGAAGGCACAAATTCCGAATATGGCTCACAGGCCAAAGAAGGCACAACCATTGAATTAGGTTCATAGGCGAAAGAAGGCACAAATGTTGAATTAGGCTCGCAGGCCAAGATATTTTCATCAAATTTAACATCTCTTCTAATAATAATTTCATTACAATCTGTTTGAAGAAGTCTATAACCTTTGAAATCTTCAGTATAACCAACAAATATACACTTCTCACTTTTAGGCTGCAATGCTTTCCTTTTCTCATCAGGAATGTGAGCCCATGCTATACTGCCAAATACACATAAGTGACTTACATCTGGTTTAATTTTATTCCAAGCTTCTTTCGGTGATATATTTTTAAGAGAAATTGTGGGAGTGTGATTTACTATGTAATTTTCACAGTTGATGGCTTCTGCCCAATACTTTAGACTTAATCCCTTATATTGGATCACACAATTAGCCATTTCTTTTAATGTGCGGTTCTTTCTCTCAACAACACCATTTTGTTGTGGTCTATATGGAACAATGTGTTGCATTTGGATTCCCCGTGTAGTGCAGTAACATGTAAAATTATTGTTCACATATTCGCCTCCATTATCTGTTCTTAACCTTTGAATTTGATGTCCAAATTGCTTTTCTACAAGGGCCTTGTAGGCCAAAAACTTGTCAAAAACTTCACTCTTAAGTTTTAAGAAGTAAACCCGAGTACGTCTGGAAAAGTCATCAATGAAATTAAGAAATACTTGCACCTAGAAAACGAAGGAGAAGAAAGTGGACCACACAAATCACTATGAACAAGATGCAAAGGACCCAAGGCATGCCAAGATGCAAGTTTTTCAAAACTGTCCTGATGATTTTTTTCGAGAACACAACCGACACAAACACAATCTCTGCATGAAACAAGAGGAAGAACATTCACCATCTGTTGATTACATAGTTTCTGCAATGAGCGATAATTTAGATGACCAAATCGCTCATGTGAAAGTTTTCTCAAGTCATCACTATGAGCAACAAAAACAGATGAAAAGGATGATGACCCAAATTTGTCAAACTTGTACAAACTGGTAATATCATCAACAATTCAAGTTGCAAGAACATGCTTAGGATGTTTTAGATCCTTGATTACAACTTGGTGAGGTGAAAACTCTATAGTTTTACCTTCACCTGAATGAATGATTTGATATATTGATAGAAGGTTACAAGAAAGACTTGGAACACATAATACATCATTGGAATGACCATTTTCTACTTGAACTGTTCCAGATCCTTCAACACTAAGATATCTATCATCACCAACAAATATTTTCTTGGTGTTACATTCATTTAGAGTAGAAAATATGTCTCTATCCTCATCCATATGATAAGATGCTCCAGAATCAATAAGCCACTCATCAGAAGTAGAAGTAGAAGTTGCATTGAAGGAGAAATCAGAAGCTGAAAGTGCATGTCCATGAGAAGAAGAATAAGAAGTAGAAACAATACTGATGTTGTGCTTATTCATCACTACTTCTAAAGCTGTCATATTCTTGAAACATTTGGACTCATCATGACCATCTTTATCACAAAAGTTGAAATGTATGCCATTCTTCTTATTTTTATATTTTTCTCCTTTGTCTCCATTAGGAGTGGAAGTTATCTGAGTGGGTTTGGGACCCTTTTATTTCTTTTTGTTGTGGTGAGGATGTTGCTTCTTATGATTCTTGGGTTTATATTTCTGATGGAAAAATAAGGATTTGTTGGAGGTACCTGCAGTAATGATCACTCCAAGTTGTACTATCTTATATTGCTCTCTAATCAAAGCATCACACAAGTTATCAAGACTCGTTTTTTGATAAGATGCCCCTAGATCCTCTTACATGGCATAAAAGGTAGATACTGTTGATACTGAGAAGGGGGTGAATCAGTATCAAGTACAATTTAAAAACATTTTTCAACTTATACTTAAACCATTCAATTATATCCAATGAGCAATGAACAATAGTATAAGAGTTACACCAATACACCACAATACACCATGCACAATATATGAGAAATAATCAATAGTTTCTGTTCAAGGGAAGTAATGACTTCCAAAGGTAGCTACAACTTCCAATTGTAAAGGGAGGGATAAACCTCCAAGAGGAAGATATAATCCTCCAATATCAAGAGAGAGTTTAACTCTCCATCCTTGCCCCTTCCTCCCACCCAAGAATATATGAGAGATAATAAAACTTTACATTAAATCATGACCATCAACCAACCATCACATAGAACTTGATAATGCTTCCTGAGACTTATTCAATTTCTGAAATTCTTCAATTCTTGGAATAATATGATCCTATAGATAATATTACTCAATATATTCTCTAAAACTTCTCCAAGTTTCACTCCTTGAATCCTCCCCAAAAAGAAGTTATAGAAAGAATGGTAGACTTTATTCAATTCTGGTTTATTCAGAAGACCCAACTTGTACATCATGCCCCGCATTCAATATTTAACATCCGATTCAGAAACTTGCATAAAAGAAACCAAATTCTGTACTCTTTCCAATGGAAGTGGTCCTACTTCATTTGGATTATGTATGAAGAAGTTATGATTGTTTTACCCGGAACACCTGTTTATTGACTAGCTTCAGGACTGGTCAAAAACCCTATCTTCCACAGAGTGTATCTCCATAATTATAGCGAATCAAGAGCTGAAATGTTTACCAGAGGTACCTTGATATGTCTTCTCAATACCATAGTGATTTCACCATATGAATCATTCTAGAAAAAACATTATAGAAAAAATGGTAAGATGACCTGAAAATAACATACCTTAGAACACATCACCAAAAGACTTCATCC
>ML807671.1:307073-318992 GCA_009831015.1 Picea engelmannii
ATTAGTTAGTTTAGTTTGTATTTAGTTTTAGTTAGTTCGTATTTAGTTAGTTTAGTTTGTCTTATTTAGTTTTAGTTAGATTATTTAATTTAGATTAGTTTTCTCTTTGGTTTTCCTAGGACCTTAGATCGGCTAACGGAGCCGCTAAACCCGTCAGGGTGGTTCATTCCAAACGGCTTGGGTTATTAGACAACCCCGGACCGATTCCATTCTCTCAGTTGACGGACGATCGATTTTGCCCGTCAACAAATGGCGCTAGAAGGAGGGCCTGAACTTAATTAATGGCACGAGGTGGTCGCAAGACTCCTCCCCCCCCTAATCGCTCACGTATAGTGACTAGAATTCGTTCACACAATAATATTCCCCTTCAAACAACAACTACTTCAATCGACGATCCACAGATCACAGTTGAGCCAACAACCCCTAATCCTACAGGTGGTGACATCCAAGAGATTGTTCGTCAATCTCTTATCAAAACACATAGTGTCTTAGCTCGTCTTAGGCAACCAAATCGTCCATGGGGTCAACCTTTGGATTTCTATGATATCAGAGAACAATTAGGTGACACTAATCTCACTATGAATCCTACAAATCCAATCACAAATCCTGCTGCAGGAGGATCTGGGATACCTCCTTCACCACCTCCCTCATCTCCTTCCTCTTCTGGAGGAGATTCCTCATCAGACAAAGGCAATTCAACTTCTCAGCCTTCCACACCCACTACCCCAATGGAAAATCAAAACAACCCTACTAGACCCTGGTTGGACCAGGATGCTGTACCTGTACCTGGAGACCAACACCCTTTACCTAAACACCCGGAGAAATGGCTTCCCAAGTTTGATCCAGACTCAAAACAGGTAGCTGAAGATCATATTAAAATTTTTATGTTAGCCATTAGACTCCGCAATGTTGAACATGAAGATGCTGTTTGTAGGTTGTTCCCTTATACTTTTGAGGGTAATGCATCCACTTGGTACTTTTCCCAACAACCCCATACCATCGTGTCTTGGGAAAAGTTTGAGTCATGTTTTTTGGAAAAGTTCGAAGACGGTAAGCCTATGGAAGTCCTGGTCATGGACCTTTCTAGCTTAAAAATGAACCCAAAAGAAAAAGTTAAAGATTTTAATCAAAGATTCTTGACACTTAAAAATCGAATCCCTACAGATTCCATGCCTTCTGAGAGTCTTATAATAGCTTACTACACTAAAACTTTACATCAAAGTATAGCTATTTGGGTTAAACGATAAAAAAATGCCACGTTGTTAGAAGCCTTCGAAGAGGCCAGTCAGATTGAAAAAGACATACTTAGTCTTAAGGAATCATCTAGCAAGGAAACTGAAACTAGTTCTTCTTCCAAAAAGAAGATTGAAATCCTCCCCAGACCCACTCAAGGTAAAACACAACCTGAAAACCCTGATTTGGAAAACTTAACTAAAGTTGTTCAAAAATTGTCCAATCAAGTTATAGACTTAAAAAGGTCAACTGAAGAAGCTTCCTCGAGTAAAGGACCCTACAAACCTCCTTTTCGAAATCCTTTCCCTACCAACCGACCTAATCCAAACCCCGAAGGATTAAATCTAGAAAGTTTGCGATGTTCTCTTCAAACAATTCTAGAAGCCCAAGATAACTTGATGCCCCCTGAGATTCCTTAGGAGGTAGTTGAACAAGAGACAGTTTAGGAAGAAGAGTCTTCTCCAAACATCTCTAGACACTTCTCGGATAGCATCTTTCAAGCTAACTTCGAGACTGTTCACTCATATAATACTAGGAGTAAGACAACAAACAAGCCTTCTACCGAAAACACTACAACTTCACCTCCAAAGAAACCCAAGTCAACTGACCCTAAACAAAGCAATGTGAACCCCAACTTAGATTATGATGTTGTTGAAGATCTTAAAAAGTTAAGGGCTAACATTTCTATTTATGAGTTGTTGAAGTTTCCATTTTTGTTACAAAAGATGTTGCAAAATATTTTAGAGAACGACAAGAATGGTAATTCAAGTGGCAACAAGGTTGTGAAAAGCAAAGTTCCTCAGAAGACTTCCACTAAAAATAATCCTAATCCTCAAGATAAAGGAAGCCTTCCTGTAGTTCCTGTAAATAATGTAAATAATGCAGATAAAGTAGCATTAGACACTGCGAGTAATAAACCACAAGTTATTACTCCCACTACTCGCAAAAATGTACCTCCTTTTCTTTTAACTTTCAAAATTTTCAACAGAAATGTGCATAATTGTATGGTTGACTCAAGAGCATCATCCAATGTGATGCCTTGGTCTGTCTGCCAAAAGATTAACGCTGAAGTGGAACCATCTACTTTAAAAATCATACAACTTGATTGGACAAATGTTAAAGTTATAGGCGAACTAAAAAATGTATTGATTAGATTATCGTCTAACCCAAAAGTTCATCAGGTTATTGATATAATTGTTGTGGATATGCCAGAAGTGTATGGTCTGTTTTTGAGCAGGGACCGGTCGGTGCAGCTACATGGTTACTTCGCAACAGACCGATCTCACCTGTGGCTTCCAGAAAATGGTAAGCCTATCAAGATCAGGGTGAATCGTGAGCGCTACCTCATGTTCACGGTCACAGATTTGAATGATCCTAATGAACCATATACACCTTCTGTTGATTCACCCGAAGTCCAAGGGATGGACACTTTCTTTGGAAATTTCATGGCCGAGGTCTCACCTATCATCAATCCAGAACGACAGTCCGAGACTGCAGCATATATGCAACCAACAACTTCTATGCAACAGTCCCATGAGCCCGAAGAAAATCAAATTTGGTCTCTATATTTTGACGGTTCTAAGTCTAAAGAAGGAGCTGGAGCAGGCTACATCATCATCGATTCGGCAGGTAACAAGACATTAATGGCTTGTAGACTAGAATTTGGATGTACTAACAATATTGCAGAATATGAGGCTTTACTGCAAGGTCTTAGAAAAGCCTTGGATATAAACATTCAAAACCTGGTTGTATTTGGCGACTCTGAAATAGTGGTTAGACAGGTAAGAGATTCTATACACTGTCTTTCCCCGCATCTCAAAAGTTACCAGTCTGAGGTATGGAGTTTAATGAATAAATTTTCTGCTTTCAATATAAATTCCATTCCTATATTAAACAATGTTGAAGCAGATATACTAGCTAATGTAGCCTCTAAACTTCTTCCTGCAGAAGGCTTCTCCCCAGACGCATTCTCCGTCGAGCTATTGTTTCAACCATCTGTTCCTGACAATATCACAAACTGAAGAGTATTTGACGATGATCAGCAGATCATTAAATTTCTGCACATGGAAGAAACCTTTCAAGGTGCGGTGATAGATGAACGCACACATGACGACAATTTGCACGACTTTACGGTAATACCTGATCCGAAATCTCCTGAAGCTCTATCGGACATGGTAAATTCCATACCCAAATCCATAGTTAGATTAGAGAAGTTTTATGATTTTGAAGATAAATTTAAAAAGACGGTCAATTGTAAAACTAATAGTTCCTCTTTGTCTTATGAAAAAGTCAATTTAGGAACTAGTGAAAATCCTCAGTGCATTAACTTAGGCTTGGGATGTTCTAAGCAAAAAAAAGCTGCTTTTGTTAAATTATTTAAGGAATTTAAGGATGTTTTCACATGGACATACGATGATCTTAAAACATTCGACCCTAATATCATACAACATGTCATTCCGATGAAGCCCCAAACCTTGCCCTTCCAACAGAAACTGAGGAAGATGCACCCTAAATTAGAACCGACCGTTCAAAAAGAATTGAATAAAATCCTAAGTGCTAAAATAATTTTTCCTGTTAGTCACACTCAATGGGTGTCTAACCTTGTCCCAGTGCGGAAGAAAAATGGGGAAATCCGACTTTGCGTCGATTTCCGAAACCTCAATAGAGCGTTTGATAAAGATAATTATCCTGTCCCACCTATGGAACAGATCCTTCAACAGGTATCTGGTTCCGAGAGGCTATCTTTATTGGATGGTTTCTCCGGATACAACCAAGTCCTGATGTCTCCACCAGACCAACTCAAAACTACCTTCCGTACCCCGTGGGGCACTTATGCTTATCGCAAAATTCCCTTTGGATTGATTAATGCTGGTGCTACCTTTTAGAGAGCAATGGAAATTTCTTTTAGAGGCTTAATCAATCACTCTGTTGTAGTTTACTTGGATGATGTGACCATTTATTCTAAAAACAAAGACGATCATCTAGCTCACTTATGAGCTGTTCTGCTACGATGTCGTAAATACGGCATCTCCTTGAACCCCAAAAAGTCCATCTTTGCAGTAGAACAGGGTAAACTCCTAGGATTCATTGTGTCTAGTGAAGGAATGATTATTGACCCAGAGAGGACTCAAGTCGTCGCTAAACTTCCCCCACCTACATCCAAAAAATCCATGCAGTCTTTCTTAGGCCAGATTAATTTCATGAGAAGATTTGTCCCCAGTTTGTCTGAAATGGTCAGGCCTCTACAAAACCTGATTAAGAAAGACACCCAATATCACTGGGGACCCGCAGAAAATCAAGCTTTCAGTGCCATAAAGAAGGCCATAATAGACGCTCCATCTCTCATGAGCCCTGACTTCTCTCAAGATTTTACACTCTATACTTTTGCCTCTGACCATTCCTATGCCGCCGTCCTAACTCAAAAGAATGCCGAGAATAACGAAGTACCCATCGCCTTTATGAGCTCTTCTTTCAAAGGTGCTGAACTTAACTACCCAGTGGTTGATCGACAAGCCTACACTGTTTTCAAAGCAGTTGAGCATTTCCGGTCCTATCTTTTGAAGTCAAGGACAAAAGTCATTGTCCCCTATCCTGCCGTAAGGAACTTGTTAGTGCAAAAGGAGTTAGGAGAGAAGAGAGCCAACTGGGTCACCTCCTTGCAGGAGTATGACTTAGAAATCACCCCAGCTCAGATTGTGAGAGGCCAAGGGTTGTGTAAGTTGGTTGTTGATTCGGAAGAAGGACAACAAGAAGATAGTGGTATGTCAAACCTAGAACAAAGCGATCAAAGTGTGATTTGTTGCACACAAAACCTCATTAGTCCCTGGTACGACGACATTAGATTCTGTCTTGAACATGGGTCAGCACCCCATCACCTTGACCCCACCAAAAGAAGAGCGTTAAGATTAAAGTCTACCTCCTTTCATCTAGTTAACGGTGTCCTGTTTCGTTAGAATTTCGATGGCATACTGATGTGCTGTCTCGAGAAAGACGAAGCAGAAAAAGTCTTGCTCGAGTTGCATGCAGGAGAAGCTGGTGGTCACTTCGGTGGTGAAACCACTGCTCATAAGGTTTTAAGAGCCGGTTATTACTAGCCTATGCTTTTTAGGGACGCCCATGCCTTGTGTCGTAAATGTATCATCTGTCAGAAAGCATCAGGGCAGTTACAAAAACCAGCCTTTCCCGTGCAACTCGTTTCAGTGGATTCTCCTTTCTAGCAATGGGGCCTTGATATCATAGGTCCTATTAACCCTCCGTCCTCGCAACAACACAAGTATATTGTGATAGCCACAAACTACTTTACTTGATGGTCTGAAGCTGCTGCACTCAGAACTGTTAACACCAGTCAGGTAATTGCCTTTCTAAACTCGAATATTATCACTCGTTTCAGTATCCCTGACTGTCTGGTCTTTGACAACGCTTCATGCTTTTCTTCTCTTGAGATGACCGAGTTTTATTTGGAGAAAGGAATTAGGATGAAGTATTCTTCTAGCTACTACCCCCAGGGCAATGGATTAGCAGAATCAACAAACAAGAACTTGATCAAAACTATCAAGAGAACCGTGGCTGAAAATCACAAGAATTGGCACAATACACTGCTGAACGCACTATGGGATGATAGGGTAATGCCTAAAGACACTATAGGTAACTCTCCCTTTTTTCTCGTTTATGGCAGAGAAGCTATTCTTCCACCTCAAATTCTTCTTCCTTCGCTTCATTTGTCACAACAAGTCCAAGAAGAAGATTGTCCCCCGTTAGAAAACATAATTAACGCTTTGATGAAGCTAGAAGAAGTACGAGCCCAAGCTAAGCGTAAGTTAGATCAACATCAACAATTGATTAAAAGCTGGTTCGATTCTAATTCTGCTTCTGATAGAAATTTTGAAGTAGGCGATCTCATCTTGAAGTGGGATAAACCACACGAAGGAAAGGGTGAGCACACCAAATTTCAAAACTTATGGTTTGGACCATTTTTAATTGCTGAAAAGTTGGGTCCTAGTTCCTTTCGATTAGAAAATCTTGAGGGGCAACTTGACACCTACCCGGTGAATGGTCAAGCCCTGAAAAGATACTTTGCTTGATAACTACCCTTGTATATTATGTAAATATTTCTTTTCTGTTTGCATTTTTGTTTGCTTTCTGTTTTGATTTTGATTTGAATTTATCAGTTATGTTTTTTGAAAAATATACATACCTGTACACTGAGCTGTTCAGACAAAGACGACATAAATTTTCTTCGCTGAAATAACTTCTGAAAAATTTGTACAAACATCAATGATATATTGCTGAACTTATATCTGTGTTGGAAAATTTTGTTGTTTAAAACAAGTTTACTAATTTCAATATCTGAGAAAAGCTTGTCATGATCATCTATTATCTTTTTACGCTGTCCCTTTTCCGTAAAGGAATGACTCAAAAGATGTCTCCCTGTCATAGGAAGTTGTTTTGTAAATAAAACATCTCTGAAGCTAAATAAAGGACAGTGCTAAAAATTCTGATGAGGTCAAAAAATATGTTAAAAAATATCAATATTTTCAACGTCACCCCGCTCAGCTATATATCTATAAAAGAAAAACAAAATAAATCATTAATGAGAGCTGTGGGAAGTGTTTATAAACCCACCGGGACACTGAACAGGTCTGCTGGCAGCGGGTAAATGCATGCATGGCGCCAAGACAACTTCACCAGGGTACTGAACAGGCACGCTGGCAGCGAAGCAATGTCGGGTACATGAAAATTCGTAAAAGAAACCTCTTTAATGTCCTTTATTTTGATCCAGAACTTCTTGATAGGATACAGATGTCAGAGTGGGTTAAATGGAAACCCTGTCGAGGCTATAGACGCCTGCTGGCAGCAGTGGCCATTCCAACAGTATTGAGGATTTTATCTTTAATATCATGACTTGCTGGTATTAATACTGTTATTGGTTTCCATCTTTTAAAACACTGCTGGAAAATATGGTTAATGATGATGTTTGTATGATTTTCTGGTTGTTATTTTCGAGTTGAAATTATCTTTGTTGTCTTAATCTGAATTTGTTACTTTTGCAGAGATAACTGCTTCTTCCAGCATGTCACCATTGTTGGCAGCCAATTCACTTTTTTCTATTATCCTATAAGCTGCCTACACCTATGTTTTGCAAATATCAAATTTTCGTCGCATTTTTCAAATAGATGACATTTTCATTTCTTGCGACATTTGCACATTTATCTTCGTTAAGTTTTCACGACTGTAAGCGTGAAAACTTCTCCTTTCAGGGTCATATGCCGGTCACAATCTGAGTTGTCATGATCTTTTTATCGATATGCCTACTGCACTTACCTTTTGTTTATCGTCATGTGGCTGGAAGGACTTTTGAACTATTGCACATTGGACACTCTTATATTGATTGCACAACTTGATTCTATTAAGTTTGTAAGGCATTGAGTATTTGGATTTGTATTTTATGACTTGCCTAATCGTTGATTCTATGAAATGCATAGGGGTATGATTTAGTTTTGTTTTTATATATATGATATGATCCTTATGATAATCTTTTCATAAATCTTGGCCTGTCGACTATACGATTACCTTTGGGCACCTTGATTGAACTTTTGGTTATATGAATTATGTACATTGGCGCATTTTGACTTTGGTTTTTATTTGGATGTCGAATGTTTAAACACTATGGCATAGTGCTAGCACGTATTGGCATGGACATTGCATTTCATTGGATGTACGCATGACTTAATGGTTGAGCTATTATAATGGGTTGGATTAATATGTAAATTGACGGTTGTACTTTGACCATAATTGTTTTGCATGGCAAAATCCACCACCTTCGCATGTGCACATTAATGCTTACCCCTTTGCTCGTTAATTGCTATTGGTTCGGGTAGCTCTGCCCCTATATGCGTTGGTGAATTCAAACCCTTCTCTTACCATGCATTCGGCTCCATGGCACTAGTCGTGCGAGTTGAACCCAATGGAAACCAGGCCCTGTTGATGTTTGATAATGCCCACCAAGATTTGGTAGATAGTGGATGGCTTACCTTCGTGGAACGTTTCGAGGGTTTTAACCTCTGCGTAGCTCGACAGTTTTCCATGACCTTCGATGGATGTTGAGCCAAAGTAGGTGATGTACAGTTAGAGATTGATGAACAGTTCATCATCTCGGCCACAGAGTTATCTACTTCTGGACAACGTTGGTTCAAGAATTGCAAGGTTGAGGAAGTGCCATGGACATTGTTGTTTCAGTCGTGCAAAATCACCTCCTGTGATAGAGGTATGCCCGTGACTATGCTTAAGAAACATTGGCACGATTTATTGATGATAATTAAGCAGTTCGTGACCTGCGAAGGTCGATACGGATTGGTGTTCCTCAACCACCTGCGTTTGCTTATGGTTTTTATGGGATACTCCCTCAGTATGCCTTTTTATTTGCATCGTAGCCTATTTAAAATGTCAAAGAAGTTCAAAAGGCACCAGGCCGACACTATCTTGTATCATTATGGGCTTATCAAGCTAATCATGGTTTATCATTTGAGTCTACATGGGGATAGTTGGAGCAATTTCGCTGCTCGGAATGGTTTCGAGGATCCAAACCCTACACAGTTTGACAAACCTGTGGTGAGTGAGGAAAAAGATGTACCCCCGGTGCCCTACCATGACTTGCTACCTAAACCCTCAGCCGACCCTCCTATCAACTTACCCCACACTGTGACTAAGAATGTTGAGACTGTTAAGCCTATGAGAAAAAATCCCAAGGCGAACCTTAACGCAAATGCTAAAGGGAAAAGGAATGCACGACTCATTTCTCGCATGGAAAGGAACAAGACAAAACCCCCTGTTGAGCCAAACCATATCATTTTGAGTGAGGACTCCGATTCGGAAGTTGAGCGTTTCTTGGCCAACGAATACCCCTATTCGCAAGGTTTGTGTGCTGAACCCTCCTATGATTTTGTGTCAAACCTACCCCTTGCCTAAAAGACGACCCTAACTACCTGGGTATTGAATTGCCTCGTGAAACCCTTGGCCATTTGGCCAAACCCACTCCTGTCCTGTCTAAACCTACACACTCACCCTGTAATCAGTGCAATTCATGGTTGGAGCAGTATTATATTGATGTCCCAATACTCCAGTCAAAGATTCAATCTTTGGAGGACCAGATTGCCGTCCTGACTAGTCAAAAGGCCAAGCTCCAGGCGACGGATAAAAAGCAAAAGACAACTGGCTCTATACTGTTTAAAAATGTGGAATCAACCACGACTGTTGTAAATTCCAAATTGGCATAATCAATGCAGCTTCGTCGCTACACAGGTATGGAAGACTTGATATCGTTTTGTAAATAATCTAGGATGTTACAATGATTTGTATTCAGTTTTATACAGTTTTGTTTACATTGTGAATAACTCTGTTATATTGCGTGTATTCTATATATAGCTTTGCTTAGAATAAAAATGAATTTTGATTTGATATACGATCTGATCGTTCCTAGTATAGGAATTAATAGATTTTGATTGGATTTGAGTGATCTTTGTTTGAATTTGTTTGATTGTTTTGCTTTCAAATGAATTGGTTCGTATTCGATTTGAAAAGGAAATTTTCATATTCAGTTTAGAACGTAATCTTCTTCAGATTTGATTTGATTATGATCCATATGCTTTGGTTGGTAAATGGTTTGATTAAGTTTGATTATCAAAATCTTGCCCGGATTCAATTTCATTATCATTGATATGCTATGACTGGTAAATGTCTTCGGGAAGGTATTCGTTATGATGCTGTGTCGTTTGATTGATTCCAAGTTAAGGATAATGAATCTGTTTTTATTTGATGAAAACAATACGCTCAGTTAATCTCCGAATTAGGAAATGAACCTGAATCATAACAAATTATGTAAAAATCCAAGCCAATCGATTCGCTCTGGTTCTAATTTGATTGATCGATCTTGTTTGATCGCTCTGTAAGGATCAACGATCAAAATCTATTACAAATATTGTTCGATTAATCCTGTTATGATTTTTTTATGAGTCAATTATCGTTTGGATTCGTTCACAGTCTAATTCGTTTGCTATACAGTTATCGTGATAATCTTGTATGATTCACAGGTATAACGAAAGGTTTGCGATTTGTTTCGTTTCCAATTGAAAATCATAACAACCTCATAACAGATGGATTCAATATTGTTGAGAATCGATTATGATGCTGTTACATATGATTTCAATTACCTGACTCGTGACAATAATCGAAAACAGAGTATTTCTATCCTGGTATTCAATTAAATGATATGAATCTTTTTGCTATATCGTTAGAGCTACAATGCTGAGAAAATTATTCTGTTGGATTGGATGGTATCTCTTGCTTAACAATCACCTATGATATGTTTGATTATCAGTTTCAATTGGATATGAAACAATCTTATTACTGTTCGATTATGACTTTGTGGACCCGATTTTGTGGAAACAAGAACAGAGTATTCCTATCTCTGTTTTCGGTGGAATCATTTTTGATCCTGTTTAATGTTAAATGATAAAATCATTTTAATCTCAAATGATTTCTTCTCAAGTAATTATTGGATGATAATCGGATTGGTTTCTTCTAAAATATTTTGAATCGATTCTGATTCTGATTCTGTATCTTATTTTAGACTAGCTACAAAATCAGATGATTCTGTAGCTAAGTCTGTAGAATTAGATTTTTACTGTTTTGTTAATAAAATATCTCTCTAACTTGTTATTTTTGGTCCATTTCAGGTGAATTCGAAATTGCATTGGATTGGATGGACAGTTTAGAGGATATTTGAAATATTTTGGCTTCATTTTAGTTTCTTAGTTTAGTTGATTTTGGGAATATCTTCCCAGATTATGTAAACAATTTGATAACTGCCACAGGGAGGTTTTACCCTGTGGAAAAACTTATAAATACTTAGTATTTTGTGTAATAAGGATCATCATCCTCATTCATGGGAGAACAAGGATATGGAATTTTAATACAGACTGAGACAGAAATTGGTGTTCTGTTACAACTTTAGCTTTTCATAATATCAATATTTTGTTTCATGTTTATGTGTATCTATTTGCATCTGGTTAATGACTACTTTAGCTATCTTAGCCTTTTGTAAATGATATGATTTAACCAATATAATCCATATCTGATTTCTTCCAAGTGTATAAAAAACATAGCAATTGTTTAATTCAGTTTGTGAACGACATATTTCTCTTCTTCATAAGTTGAATTATTAAGTATAAGTTTTTGCATAACAGGTTTCCCTTATTGCAGAGATTTATAAATCATATAATTGCTATGATTTTTTATGTCTTGTTTGTCCTGTAAATAACTCAAATAGAATTTTAGCCTATCGTTTATGAGAAGCTTCTGGATCATCCGGTGCGAGTTTTCTTCCTCCGACCAGCTTCGAAATCATTATACACAGGACAAATTTGGAGCGTTTCCAGGTCTATTTGTTGTTTATTTGTTTAGTATATTTGTTAGTATTTTATTATAGTTAGTATATTAGATTGTTTAATTTCAGTAAGTTTTATTTCTTGTTTATAAAATTATAAAATAAAAAAAAAGAAATACCTTTCTCTGTCTTAGGGCAGAAAGCTAATGAGTTTTGCAGGTTTTATTTAAATCTGTATTTTATAGATATTGTATATTTTGTAAATAAGTTATATTTCTGATAGCAATTAGCATAGTATTAGTTAG